>CAUYQV010164954.1:0-11359 GCA_963574575.1 Galagoides demidoff | reverse complement strand
CCTCTGCGAACCTGCACACTTGCCGCACACCCGGCTACAAACCCTCAACCTGCTGACCTGTGGCTGGGCTGCGTGGCTCCTGTGAACTCCATGAAATTGTAAGTGCAAACTGTCACCTTATACAAGTATTTCTACAAAGATGGACTATAATTATCAAATTACCAAGGGATTGTGACCTTTAAAGGTGAAAAACCACTCAAAAGCTACAGGGAGAACAATGGATCCTAATCTATCCTGGTACAGTGTCTCTGCTGGCTGTCGGGCTTGGTTTTGGCCCCATATAACACTTATCTACTCATCTGGAAAGACTTATTTAGGCTTTTCTTTAATACTTGTAAGGAAAAAAGAAAGCAGTAGTTTGTTGAAGATGCTTTTTAAAATTATACCTCCTGGCTAAGCACCCACAGCTCAGTGATTAGGGCTCCAACCATATACATTGAAGCAGTCAGGTTCAAACCTGGCTCATGCCTGCTAAACAACAATGACAACTGCAACAAAAAAATAGCTGGGCATTTGTAGTCCCAGCTACTTGGGAGGCTGAGGCAAGAGAATTGCTTATGTCCAAGGGTTTGAGGTTACTGTGAGCTGTGATGCTACGGCACGCTACTGAAGGTGGCATAGTGAGATTCTGTCTCAAAAAAATAAATAAAAATAAAATTACACCCCTCTTTAAGAACCAACAGCCATCCAGACTGTTCTCAAGGACAGCTAGTTCAGTCTTCTGCTGTTCTAAAAATAAACACACAAGAAAACTCCACAGTAGAGGTATCTTTCTTTTTTCTTTTTCCTTTTCTTTTTGAGACAGAGTCCCACTACGTTGCCCTGGGTAAAGTGCCATGGTGTCATAGCTCATAGCAACCTCAAACTCTTGGGCTCAAGATTCTCTTGCCTCAGCCTTCCAAGTAGCTGGGACTATAGGCACCTGCCACAGTGCCCAGAAATTTTTGGTCACAGTTGTCATTGTTGTTTTAGCTGGCCCAGGCTAAATTCAAACCTGCCAACTTTGATGGATGTGGCTGGTGCCATAACTACTATGCTAGGGTGCCGAGCCGATTCTTTTCTTTTTTTTTGAGACAGAGTCTCACTCTGCTGTGGGGTCATCATTACTTACAGCAACCTCAAATTCTTGGGCTGGAGTGATCCTCTTGCCTCAGCCTCCTTAGTAGCTGGGACTACAGGTGCCTGCCATGATGCCTGACTAGTTTTTCTAGTTTTACTAGAGATGAGTTTCCCTCTTGCTCAGTCTGGCTTGGAACTCCTGAGCTCAAGCAATCCACCCATCTTGGCCTCCCAGAGTGCTAGGATTGCAGGCATGAGCCATCGCACCCGGCCTAGAGGTATATTTCTTGAATATCTGTCATCTGCCAGGCTCTCTGTTTTGCACGAACCCATGAACGTGGATGGAACAGTCTTTGATTACAGTCAGGGAAACAGATACCCAAGTGCACAATTTCCTGATTTCATAAAGAGTTCCTATAAATCAATATAAAAGACTAACTTCCCATCCAGAAGGTGGCAAAGGATATGAAGAGACAAGCCATAGAAGAGGAAATATGCACATAGTTCTTACACATGAAATGATGCTTTACCTAACTCGTAATACGAGATACACCAAACTAAAATGAGATGACGTGGCGTACGTATTGGATTGGCCAAGGTAAATAATCCATTAGTGACTATGTTGGAAAGGAATTTGGGAAAGACCCACTATCATATGTGTTGCTGGTGGGAACACACATTAGTGCAACTTTTATGAGAAGAAATTTGATAGTATTCATCAACATTTTAAATATCCCAGGATTTTTATTTCTAAGAGATTTTCCTGCAGATTTCCTGGCACCGGTATAAGATCATGGATATATAAGTTTATAGTTTATTTACTGGAGCTTTGCTTGTAATAGAGGAAGATTGGAAATAAGCATGTATTAATGTTGGATTAGTTTAATTAAGAATGTAGATTTTATACAGTGGAAGACAGCAGTCTTTATAGAAATGAGGCTGCTGGGCGGTGCCTGTGGCTCAGTGGGTAGGGCGCTGGACCCATATACCAAGGGTGGCGGGTTCAAACCCAGCCCTGGCCAAACTGTAACAAAAAAATAGTTGGGCATTCTGGCGGGTGCCTATGGTCCCAGCTACTTAGGAGGCTGAAGCAAGAGAATCACCTACGCCCAGGTTGCTATGAATTGTGACTCCACAGTACTCTACAGAGGATGATAAAGTGAGACTCTGGCTCTAAAAAAAAAAAAAAAAGGATGGAAGTGGAACACATTATTCTTAGTAAAACATCACAAGAATGGAGAAGCATGAATCCTATGTACTCAATTTTGATATGAGGACAATTAATAACATGGTGGGGGAAGGAGAGAGCAGAGAGAGAAAGAAGGAGGGAGGGGTGCCACACCTTTGGGGGGCAAGACACGATTGTAAGCGGGACTTTACCTAACAAATGCAATCAGTGTTACCTGGTTTCTTGTACCCTCAATGAATCCCCAATAATAAAAAAAGAAAAAAAAACAAAAATACTCAGAAAAAAAGAAAAAGAAATGAGGCTGTTGTACGTGCTTCGCTTTTGAGCCAGGATTTATTGTTAAATGAAAGAAGCAAAATGCAGGAAGTGTGAAGTAGGCTATTGTCTATGGAAAGAAAAA
Organism: Galagoides demidoff; assembly: GCA_963574575.1. NCBI lineage: Eukaryota > Metazoa > Chordata > Mammalia > Primates > Galagidae > Galagoides > Galagoides demidoff. The sequence continues at coordinate 8,711 of CAUYQV010164954.1, read as the reverse complement.
ACCTGCACATTTTTGATTATATATGTATAGAATATGTCTGGAAGATAATATAGGTAGGAAACAGCCTTTTTCCTATAAAACAGGAGAAAAACAGCCTGGATAGTAGATGAGGAGGTCTTCTTTTTATTAGATACCCCTTTTTACCTTTTGTTATGTATAATGTGCATAAATTACGTATTCCATAAGTAAATAACTGTTTTTGTTGGTCTTGAGATAGGTCTTGCTCTGTTGCCCCAGCTACAGTGCAGAGGCGTCATCACAGCTCACTGCAACCTCTAACTCCTGGGCTCAAGCAATTCTCCTGCCTCAGCCTCCCCACTAGCTGGGACGACAGACACCTGCCACATGCCTGGCTAGTTTTTCTGTTGTTTGTTTTTTAGAGGCATGGTTCACCTGCTCAGGCTCGTCTCAAACCCCTGGGCTCTTCTCCTCCTACCTCAGCCTCCCAAAGTGCTAGGATTACAGGTGTGAGCCATGGCACTTGGCCAAAAAACAATTTCTAAAAATAAAAAGTGTGTAGGAAGAAAGGCCTATGAGAGGCTGGAGAAATCATGACGAGTGAAGTCAGAGGAAAAGAAAGAGGATTGTCACAGTAGTCAGGGTGAGAGTTGTAAAAGCTCTTCTGCAGGAACCCATAGGTCACCTCATAGCACAGTGAGGCCAGCAGGATATATGTGAAGAGTGCCCTGGGTTCGGTGATGAGTGTGTAGCTTCAAAACCCTACTTTGTAATTTTTTAAGTGGCCACTCAATAGTTGTTTGTTTTCTTTTTTTTTTTTCTTTTTTTTTTTTTATTAAATCATAGCAGTGTACATTAATACTATCATGCGGTACAGTGTACTGTTTCTGTATACAATTTGAAATACTTTCATCCAACTGGTTTACATAGCCTTCATGTCTTTTTCTTAGTTATTGTGTTAAGACATTTATATTCTACATTTAGAGAGATTCACATGTACCCTTATAGGATGAACCATACGTGTGATCCCACCAATCACCCTCCCTCCCCTCACCCTCCCTTCCCCTCCCTCTCCCCATATTCCTGGCCTAAAATTTCATGGGAAAGCTATAAATTAGTTTCAAAAAAGGATGGTTAGATGCCCCGAAGTAGGTGGCAATGCCTTAACCTTATGTGTGTTGTCAGGCCCAAGGGCTTACTTCCATCCTTGTCAAGGGGAGTGCTAACCTTCTCTCCTTTCATACAACACTGTTTGTTTTTTGAGACAGAGTCTCACTATGTCACCGTTGGTAGAGTGCTGTGGCATCACAGCTCACAGCAACCTGAAACTCTTGTACTTAAGCAATTGTCTTGCCTCAGCCTCCCAAGTAGCTGGGACCACAGGCGCCCACCACAAAGACTGGCTATTTTTTTTTTTTTTTGTAGTTGTCATTATTGTTTGGCAGGCCCGGGCTGGGTTCGAACCCACCAGTTCCAGTGTATGTGGCCAGCACCCTAGCAGCTGAGCTACAGCCGCCAAGCCCACCCAACAGTTTTTGAACAACCTCTAATCTTTGAGGAATTTTATGCCTTGTGAATCTTGACACCCTAGAAGCTCACTTTCCCTTGAGGATAGGGCTCAGGAATTGACACAGGCTCCCACCAGTCAGACAAGCCCAGCTGAGCCCCATTTTGAAAGAGGCTAATGCAAGAAACAGGCTCTGTGGAGAGGGTGGGGAGGCTGGTGGTGGTGGTCCCGGCTTTGGGGCAGTAGCAGAAACTCCTGGAGCTGTGCGGGCTGCACAATCTCCAGACCTGACTCCTGGGCTCTTATGCAAATTTATGTAATATATTTATTAATATCATTTAACAAATTCCTTTTCTGTTTTAAAATAGCTTAGAGTAGGTTTGTAGTGATTTTCAGGGGGTGAGGGAAGGATTAATTTAAAAAGAATTCAAGGGTAAATGGATGGTGGATGGTGGAAGCCAGTTCTCTCACTGTTGGACTGGGAGACCATAAGTAGGAAGCAGAGGATGCTAGGATGATTCACGTAGTACTGGATTAGACTTGAAGACATCAGGACCAGCCCGTGTTTAGCTTAATATAGACACAAAAGCGGCTCGGCACCTGTCGCTCAGGTGGCTAAGGCGCCAGCCACGTATACCTAAGGTGGCAGGTTTGAATCCAGCCTGGGCCCGCCAAACAACGATGACTGCAACCAAAAAATAGGCAGGCGTTGTGGTGGGCACCTGTGGTCCCAGCTACTTGGGAGGCGGAGGCAGGAGACTCACTTGAGCCCAGGAGTTGGAGGTTGCTGTGAGCTGAGATGCCACGGCACTCTACCCAGGGGGACAGCATGAGGCTCTGTCTCAAAAAAAAAAAAAAAATATATATATATATAGATACAAATGGCTACATATAGAAATATTATTGTATATACATGAGTAAATATAATATGTGCACATCTATTTCCTTGCTCTGTCAACTCAAAGCCTTAGAAACAATAACATCCCAATAGCAATGAGCACACTGAGGTCCTATGTCTGGGCTTCTAACACCATTCTCCAACAAAAGGTACCAAGGATAATCAGAGGAATGGCTGATTCAAGGAGTGGGGCAGGAAGCGTATGAGATGAAAATTCTGTAGTGCTGGAAAATAAGTGCTCAAAACAAACAACAAACAACCCCCCCCAACAACAAAAGCCCCTAGATTGATGGGGACATATAAAAGGGTCGTAGAGCCAACTTAGAGTTCCCAACAGCCAAAGATGGAATAATTTTAGTGACAAAATGAATAAAATAGTATAAAATAAGTAAATATCAGGCAGTGCCTGTGGCTCAGTGAGTAGGGCATCAGCCCCATATACCAAGGGTGGTGGGTTCAAACTGGGCCCAGCCAAACTGCAACAAAAATAGCCGGGCGTTGTGGTGGGTGCTTATAGTCCCAGCTACTCAGGAGGCTGAGGCAAGAGAATCACCTAAGCCCAAGAGCTGGAGGTTGCTGTGAGCTGTGATGTCACAGCACTCTACTGAGGGCGACAAAGTGAGACTCTGTGTCTATCTGAAAAAAAAAAAAAAGTAAATATCCATATGTCCATACGGATGTAAATAAATGATCAAATAAATAATTGAGGAGAAGAGACACATCTCCTATGCAGGAGAATTCCGAATAACCTACGTAGATACTCTGCCCTCAGACAGGTGGAGCTTAACTCCCTACGGCGCCGTAAGTGTTGACTGCGTTTGCTGCTTCCTTCCGAAGAGTAAAGTATGGCAAAGGGGGAGGGGAACCTGACACATCTTCTCGGCCTTATGCGAAGGTAGAGTTTGCTAGGTGATCAACATCAGCATTAACCATGGTAGTTATGCCGATAGTGTCCCCTTGATGCAATGTGATAAAAATGGCATTTCACCTCTGTGGTCTTCCTGCCAATAACCCTGTGAGTTTCAATCTGGGTGCCATGACAGGATTGTAGATGTGACTTGAAAAATTTTAAAGACCATTAATTAAATGATATTTGAAAGAAGTTCAAAGTGCAATAAGTATTTTCTTTTTTTTTAAAGACAGAGTCTCACTTTGTCACCCTCAGTAGAGTACTATGGCATCACAGCTCGTAGCAACCTCCAACTCTTGGGCTTAGGTAAGTCTTTTGCCTCAGCCTCCTGAGTAGCTGGGACTATAGGCGCTCGCTGCAACATCTGGCTATTTTTTGTTGTTGTTGTTGCAGTTTGGCAGGGGCTGGGTTCGAACCTGCCACCCCCAGTATATGGGGCTGGCACCCTACTCACTGAGCCACAGGTGCTGGCCGTATTTTCTTATTTTTACTCTTTTGTTTGATCAACATAACTTAACTATGCCAAGGAAGTTTAACTATAGGTTCAAGTGTGCCATGAGATAAAAACAACCCATAATTCCAGTTGAATTGTGAGAAAAAAATCGGAAAAATCCCAAAATAAGGACTGTTAACGAAATACCTGACCAGTGGTAGGAGCTGGCCAGAGATGAGACCAGCAGGTGACGTGAGGTCCAGCTGAGATGGGGACATATGCTAATCCCAGTGATGGCAATCTGTGCTCCTAACCTCCTTCCTCTAGGCAGCCTGTAGAAAGGAGCAGAGAAGACAAGGAAAATCCACCCTGGATTTGGACAGGGAATGGAACAGGTGGTCAGGGAGCTGAGGGCCAGAGAGTAGTGAAGTTTTAGACTAAAAGGTAGGCGGGGGTGGCACCTGTGGCTCAAAGGAGTAGAGCGCCAGCCCCATATGCTGGAGGTGGTGGGTTCAAACCCAGCCCCAGCCAAAAACTGCAAATAAATAAATAAATAAATAAATAAATAAATAAATAAATAAAAGAGAGAGAGAGAGAAGGTAGGCAGGGTGCAGTGGCTCTTCCCTATATTCCTAGCACTCTGGGAGCTGAGGTGGGAGGATCCCTTGAGCTCAGGAGTTCCAGACCAGCCTGAGCAAGAGTAAGACCCCATCTCTAGTGAAAATAGAAAAACTAGCCAGGTGTGTGGCAGGTGTCTATAGTCCCAGTTACTTGGGAGGCTGAAGCAGGAGGATTGCTGGAGCCCAGGAGTTTGAGGTTGCTGTGAGCTATGATGCCACAAGAGTCTAGCCTGGGCAACAGAGTGAGACTCTGTCTCAAAAACAAGTAAATAAATAAGTAAGGTACTAAGACCTGGAGAAGGTTGGCATCAAGGGAAGCACTGGGCTAAGGAGCTGGAGGTCTGGATTTGGTTGACAAGTGTGGGTTATGGGAAAGTGGAATGAAATTCCAATTCTGGTCACAGTGAAGTGACTTGAAGTGTGAGATTTGAGTGCCATTCCACAACAAACTATGGAGCCTTCACATAAGTAAATGTTAAGTAGCTCTTAAGGTAACTGGGAAAAGCGGAAGCAAAGAGGTGGTAAAATGTGAAGGATGGGAAATGTTTAAGTCATCTGTTTGGTTTGAATGGAAGATCTGCATATGTGTAAGTGGGGCCAGATTGTGCCACTGCCCTGTCTGGAGCAGGCTGTCTATACACTGTGCCAAATAATAACATCTTCTTATTCAAGTCAGCTTCCTCTCAGAGGGAGGGAGAGGAGCACGGAGATTACAGAGGTAGATTGAAAGATTAGAACTCAAGGGTAACTATCCTGATTTCTGTGTCAGGTCAATGGCATAAAAAAAAAAAAAAAAAGATGAGAGTCTGGGTGTAGTGGCTCAGACTTGTAATCCTAGCACTCTGGGAGGCCAAGGCAGGTGGATCACCTAAGCTCAGGAGTTCGAGACCAGCCTGAGCAAAGTGAGACCTTGTCTCCACTGAAATTAGAAAAACTAGCTGGGCATTGTGGTGGGTGCCTATAGTCCCAGCTACTCAGGAGGCTAAGGCAAGAGGCTTGCTCAGACTCAAGAGTTTAAGGTTACTGTGAGCTATGATGCTACAGCACTCTACCCAGGGTAACAGAGTGAGACTTTGTCAAAAAAAAAAAAAAAAAAGAAAAGAAAATTGATTAGAGAACTCACCAACAGAGTCTTAAGAGCTATAACAACCCAATGAAGGGCTGGCATTATGGGCCATGCTTGTAATCCCAGTGCTCTGGGAGGCCAAGGCAGGTAGATCACTTGAGCTCAGGAGTTTAAGACCACCCTGAGCAAAGTGAGACGCCATCTCTACTGAAAATGGAAAAATTAGCCAGGCATGGTGGTGTAGGCCTGTACTTCCAGCTACTCTGGAGACTGAGGCAGGAGAATTGCTTGAAAACAGGAGTTAGAGGTTGCTGTGAGGTAGGCTATGGCCATGGCCTCTAGCCCAGGTGACCCAGCAAGACTCTGCCTCAAAAAAATAAATCAATAGTTAGCAACCAAATGAAATGTGTGCATCTTTTTTGGCTACTGACTCAAACCAACTAGAAAAGACTATTTCATGAGCTAGGGGAAATCTCATATGGACATTGATTTAGATAATATCGAGGAATTACTGTTAATTTTTTTCTAAGTGACAATGACATTATAATTACCTAAGAAAAATGTCTATTATTTTTAGAGATGCCTCCTGACATATGAGGGGCTAAAGTGACATGATGTTGAGAATTTGCTGTGAAGAAAGAGAACTGAGCCAGATAAAGAAATGTGGCACATCTTGGTATTGTGGGGCCTGGAAGTTCAGAATGCTCTGTACTTCACGTACACTTGAAGTTTTTCATCATAAATTAAAAAAAATAATAACAGCTAAAAAAAGATTTGGGTTGAGAGTTAGAAATGTTCATTCCACCTGTAATCCCAGGGCGGGTAGGAGCCTCCATGGTGACACCACTGTGGCAGGACAGCCCCCCAATCCCAGGTTGGCCTGTGACCCCAGATCTGGAGTTGAGGAGGAAAGCTGACTTCCAGAGAACCCGTGTTTTCCTCTTCGCTCAGTGTTTGGGGAACCCCAAGTCTTCTTTTGGCCTTGCCGGCTGCTTCCCAGCCCACCGAGGACGGAATGAATGACAGAGACACAGAAGCTCCCACCTCACTGGTGTGTTTGTGGCTACTTAGCAGTTCTTGTTACCCTCGAGTAGGGTGTGAGAAACAGTGGTTATGGTAAAGTTGGTGATGTTTGTGTTTCCCAAGGATCAAAACTCCATCTCCCCTCTGTTAACATAAGCCGTAAAAAGTTGATCTGTATTTAATTTTCCCTGGGTGGTCCTGGGTTGACATCTTGACCTTTTGTCTTACCATATGAACTTGGGAACCCAATCCTTTGTTCCATCTGCTTCGAAGACCGCCCACCTCCCGCTGCTGGCCTGGCAGTTTCAACCTGGATTCTGTGTTTTGAAACCTCGTCTAAAATTACAGGGAACAAGAGCTCCTTACATTTCATGTGAGTATTCTGAGTGAAAAGCATGTGTCCCGGCCACAGTGGTGCACAACTGGTCTGCATTTATGCAAAATCGGTGGAGCAGGCAAGGCCGAAAATGTGACCCCTTCCTGCCCCCACTTCTTAAAGCCTCCCCTGAATTGGACAGACTGTCCTGCTGTTGAAAGGAGTAACTGAAGCCCGCTCTGCAGTGAGTGAATAGGTCTCAGATAGCCTACGATCTGTGTGGCACTCCATGAACTGTCCCCTGCCTGGCCAGTGGAGGCGTCATCTCTCCTTCCCAGGTGGAGATGGGGTAGGTGATTAAGATGAAGAGTTGTGATCACTGACCCAGGAACCTGAGCTCAGGTACATGCTGGAGTCTCTCTCAGAGCCCACTCCAGTCCGACCATGGCTGCATGGCCGCCAGACCTTACCAAGGAACTTGTGTCTCTGGCACCTGCAAGGTGGGGCTGTCCTAGAAGTGCAGAAGTGTGCGCAGGGCATGTGCCATGTGACCAGTCACACTCTGCAGGGCACACCTAGGCTGGGGGAGGGAGACTAGGAAGGCCAGCGTCGCTCTTCCCTGTGAGTCCCTTGCCTTGAAGCCATCGGAGCCCTGTGCAGGGGAACTGGAACACGCTCACTGGGCTCCTTCCCTTCTGGAAGGTTCCCTCCGTTACAGGACAATGGTGCCGGAAAGTTAGCAGTCACCTGAAACTTCGTATCATTAGCCTTCTTTTCATTTCCCTGGAGTCTGAAGTCTGTTTCTATTGAAAAATCCTAAAAAGGCTGGATCCAAATCATAAAACTCAGCTTGTGTGTGGAATTGCTATGATGTGGGCATCTTGAATTCATTACGCCTATGGTTTTATAGAATATATTTAAAATGCATGCACTAAAATGAATGTAAACTTTACGATTCATTTTGCCCAAGAGGAAAAAAAGGATGAGAGGAAATTAAAGTTGTGCTCGGGCACATTTACCTTCCTGGAGCCACAATCAATGCAGCTGATGGACGAATATCTGGGTTCCAGAGGTCTGCACAGCGTGCCCCTCAGGGCCACGTCCCTTTGAGCGTGTGCCCGTTTCTCCTGAGGCTGACAATCGTGTTTTTTATAAGTCCCCCACCCATCGCTTGAGAATCTACTCACGTGAAACCACTTCATGGCTTAGAGCAAAATTGTTCACATTTTTCAGGTGTAAAGATGCAATTATACATCTAAAGATGTGGGACTGTTGCTCACCTGTGCGTGGGCATTATCAATCATGCCTGAGCCTTCCTGGAGATGGGTCTGGAGATAAACTCATTCAGGCATGACCATGAAATTCGAGGATAGGAAAGTAGGCTTGAAAAGCTCCATTTAAGCGATCTTGATTTTCAGGGAGGCAGAAGTCCCCAAAGGTACAAAAGCTCTGATGATGTAATGCAGGGCAAGCTGACGGTCGCCATGGCAGTCTACCCCGTGTTAAAGTTCTTAAAGTGACTGTGGTCACTCAGTGGTCTGGATGAGAAAAGTAGTACGGTCTGGCTTTGTGGATAAAATAAACCAATATATTTACAACACTCAGAACTGATTGACACATGGCAAGTGTTCTATGCTATTTATTTCAAAATCTGGTTTCCAAAACAATGTGATCCCCCACCTCACTCCCTGTCAGAGGGGCTCTCTATTATGGATCAAGAGACATTGGATTTGGCTCGGCGCCTGTGGCTCAATCGGCTAAGGCACCAGCCACGTACACCTAAGGTGGCGGGTTCGAATCCCCAGCCCGGGCCCAGGAAACAACAATGATGGCTGCAACCAAAAAGTGGCCAGGCGTTGTGGCGGGCGCCTGTGGTCCCAGCTACTTGGGAGGCAGAGGCAGGAGACTCGCTTGAGCCCAGGAGTTGGAGGTTGCTATGAGCTGTGATGCCATGGCACTCTACCCAGGGGGATAGCTTGA
>CAUYQV010164953.1:0-18817 GCA_963574575.1 Galagoides demidoff | reverse complement strand
TGATGGCTGCAACCAAAAAATGGCCGGGCGTTGTGGCGGGCGCCTGTGGTCCCAGCTACTTGGGAGGCTGAGGCAGGAGACTCGCTTGAGCCCAGGAATTGGAGGTTGCTATGAGCTGTGATGCCATGGCACTCTACCCAGGAGGATAGCTTGAGGCTCCGTCTCAAAAAAAAAAAAAGAGTAGAATGTGAACGTTTTAAAACAATAACTGAGAAAATGACACGAAGGCTGTGATGACCAGTTTGATGGAATTATTTCAGATTGCATGTGAAAACCCCACACTGTACCCCAGAAGTGCATTAATGTACATAGTTACCATTCAATTAAAAAAAAAAAGAAAGAAAAGAAAAAACAGATCGACTATTTTTTACCTACAGATAATCTAGAAAAATTGGCTCCTCTGTGCTATGGTCAAGTAATGGAATTTTTCGGGGGAGCAGTTTGTCAAAGATGCACCTGCATTTGAAGTCCTCCTCCCCTCGATTCAGTAACTCCCTGGCTAAAATTTGCCTGTGGTATATACCCAAGCAGAAAAATTTGCTGAAAGATCTGTTTTTGTAAGAATATTTGCAACAACATTGATGCAAAACCTTGAGGTAATCAAGGTGTTCACCCATGGACACTGGTTAAATGAATTGAGATACACAGGAGTGGTTTCTCAGAAGCTGGAATAAGTCTCAGTGAGCGCTGATGTGGGAAGATTACTAGCATATTTTGCTAAATTATTTAAAAGAGACACAGCTGGGGCCTGTGGTTCCGCCTGTAATCCCAGCACTCTGGGAGGCTGAAGCAGGTGGATCGCCTGAACTCAGGAGTTCGAGACCAGCCTGAGCTAGAGCGAGACCCCTCTCTAAAGGAAAAATAGCTGGGGTTGTGGCGGGCGCTTGTAGTCCCAAGCTACTCGGGAGGCTGAGGAAGGAGGATCGCTTGAGCCCAAGAGCTGGAGGTTGCTGTGAGCTATGACGCAACAACACTCTACCGAGGGTGACAAAGTGACACTCTATATCAAAATAAAAAAAAAAAGAAGTGAATTACAAAGTCTCTGGCTCAGAATTTGGGTGGAACCCTGGGGCGGGCAATCCAACGTTAGAGACTCACCTCTCCAAGGATGCTGAGCACAGCCAGCCGGCTTCAGCCAATACACCGCCCCCGGGATCCAGCGGATAGAGGACCTGCCTCACTGGAGACCCCGCCCCCCAAGACCACACCTCCTACTCGCTGGAGACCCGCCGCTGGTGACAACACCCTCTGCTCTCCAGAGACCACACCCCTGGAGACCACGCCCCTAGAGGCCACACCCCCGGAGACCACGCCCCCAAGACCACACCTCCTACTGGTGGAGACCCGCCCCTGGTGACAACACCCCCTACTCTCCAGAGACCACACCCCTGGAAACCCCGCCCCTAGAGACCGCACCCCTGGACACTCCTTACTCCCTGGAGACCCTACGCTTGGCTACTCCTGCCACAATGGAGACCCCGCCCAGAAGACCCAGTCTGAAAACCCCAACCCGAAAGGCCGGCCCCGGAGCCTCCACCCCAGTGAAGGCCCCCGTCCTGGACATCCTGCCTCTCTGGAGTCCCCGGCCCTGGGGACCCCAGCCTCGGAGGCTTAGCCCCGGAGTCTCTGCCCCAGTGAAAGCGACCCCCTGTTTCCATAGCAACCGCTCGGCTTTTTGTCTCCGTGTTGCCGGCTCCCGGAGCCTGTGGGAAGGGCTGTTACCATAGCAACGGGGGCGGGGCCAGACTGGCTTGTAGCCCAACCTGGAGCCTGGCGGGCTGCAGTGCAGGTGGCCCGGCGTCCGGCCTGCGCGGGGCTTGCTGGGCTTCTCCTAGGAGAGAGGCCCATGAGGTCCCAACCTGGACCCTGAAATGCCAGCAAGCTGCAAAGGGTTCTATGAGCTTGTCCTGCATCGCGGTGGGGTGAGCGGGGAGCTCCAGCCACAAAACTTCAACCCTGGAAGGTCCTTAGGGACCCAAAATTGCATTTTACAAATGGGGGCACTGAGACCAGAATAAGAAAACAGGGGAGGAGTTTGCTGTAAAACAAGGCATTTGTGTCCAGGCAGGATCCTGCTGGCTCAGACAGGACCCCTTTCATCCCAACTTGGCTCAGATATCTCCTTGAGACAGTTTTCCTTGCCTGGCCCCTGGATCCTGTTCCCACGGAGCTCCCTGTCTGGTGAGGCCCCTGCCTGCCTGGTCCCCACTGATCCCCTCCAGGTGCCTGCACCACTGGGGGCCTTGCCCACTGCACAGTCACATGTTCTTGGTCTTTCCCTAAAACTTGAGATTGGGCAGCCACTTCCTCCTCCAGGCAGCCTTCCTCCCCTCATTAATCGCTCCGGGGCACCTTGGGAGCTGTGCTACCCAAGAGTGGGAGGGAGCTCAAGAGAGCTGGCCCAGGGTCCCACCCCCACCCCACCCCCAGAGGGCTCCTTAGCCTCCAATTGTCCATTCTTTGCTCTGCAACTGGGTGCTAGCAACATTAACCAAACAAATGCAAATCTAAAAGACAATTCTTTTTGTTTGTTTGTTCGTTTGTTTGTTTAGAGACAGTCTCACTTTATCACCCTCAGTAGAGTGCTGTGCTGTCACAGCTCACAGCAACCTCCAGCTCTTGGGCTTAGGTGATTCTCTTGCCTCAGCCTCCCAAGTAGCTGGGACCACAGGCGCCTGTCACAACGCCCGGCTATTTTTTGTTGCAGTTTGTCTGGGGCTGGGGCTGGGTTCAAACCTGTTACCCTTGGTATATAGGGTCAGTGCCTTACTCACTGAGCCACAGGCGCCACCTTAAAAGACAGTTCTCAAGCAGGTGATGAGGACCGTTACCTGTGTAAGTAAGTACCTTTTAGGAGTGCCTATTATTTATGCCATAGCTCTTGCGATTGTCAGAAGTACGCAAAGTTCATTTGGGGTGGAAGGCCCCAGTCCCCTGAATTCTCATTTGCTCCATCTCTGCCTGATTTTTGTTTTGTGCATTGTGTCTCTGAGAGTCAGAGGGCCAACGTGAGGGTAATGCCATCCTCGGGGAGGGGGATGCCTGAAACAAAAGAGACAGCAGGGTACAAATTGTCTGAGAACCAGGCTGAGAGATTCTGGCTCTGCCTCTCACTAACATGTGAGCTTGGGTGGTCACTAATCTCTTTAAGCCCAGCCCCTCCGTGTGTGGAATGCAAAGCAATTACCCAAGCAATTGCAGGGCATGTGACAGGTGCCCAACAAACAATGGCTGTCAGGGCATGTTGGGTATCTACCTCCTTTATGATGATTGGGAGCTGGCCTGGTTCACAGCCTAGGGCAGGGCAAGAGCCCCCCAGATAGAGGACACAGCACAGACTCAGCAGGCTGGTAGGGAGCTGTGTGTGCAGGACAGTCAGAACCTTAGCAGTACTGTCAGCAGGTTTCCTGCATAAATGGGCTGCTGTGATGGGTAATGACAGGACATCAGCCACCGGCCTGGGCGCAGAGGAGCTCAACACTGGCCCAGCTCTCAAGGGCCCCTAGAGCTGGGGCCCAGGACCTGCAGGAGACTCAAGTCCTAGAGCTAGGACTCTCCACCAGGCTGGCCCAGGGGCAGTCCAAGGCCAGCTGAGTGGAATGAAGGCTACAGCCAGACCCTGAAGTGAGCTGGGCAAGGAACAAGCTGGCCACACTAGAGCATGAGAGTGGCCGGGCAGAGCTTCTGTGCCAGCCTGGAGACACCTGCTGCTGGTTTTCACAGCAGCCTTGGCCCTCCCCCAGCATCTCCTGGCACGATAGAATTTGCAAAGTGCTCAGTTTTGAATAGCTGAGCTATGTTTACTCTTATCCAGAAAGGGAATGGGGCACCCAATTGTCAACCCCATTTTGCAGATGAAGAACCCAAGAATAAAATATTTGAAAAGCCTCTGATGGTCAGGGAGGGCCTGCAACTAGCTTGAGCCAGATCCCAGGCTGAACACCCTCCCCCACATCTAGTACCTTCTCTGGGACCCAGGCCAGGACCCCAGGCAGCCCTTGCAGGATGGCAGGAAGCAGGTTCCCTGATAGGAAGCCCAGCTTTAACTAACCTCTCCCCCTGCTAAAGGCAGGACTTGTGGGTGACCTCTTGCCCTCATCCAAGCCCACACCTCACAAATCCCCATTGAAAGCACATGTAGTGAGAATAAGATGGAGTCATTCAGGCTGGGATCAACTTGACTCAGCTGGCCTGGTCAGTTTAGGTCCTAAGTGACCTTCACCTCCTGTCTCCCACTCTTACTGTTTTGCAAACTTAGCTCCCACCCTAAAGATACCTATCTTGAGTAGTTTAGGTAGATTGATTTAGGAGATTAATTTTTGAATTGAGATGTAATAAGTCGTTGAGTTACAATGATTATTATTTGGAATAGGGGTTGGTATGGTCTTTGCTTTGACCTTTAATGTCTAAAACTGTGATTTTGGAAGTAGAAGAACAGAACAGTCTGGAGCGGCTACTGTTCTCCAGAATCCTGCCATTTTGACAAAGTTTGGTGGCCCTATCCCCATCTCTGTTTATTGGCTGACAGTGACAGCCAGCTGGACCCTCTTGGTCTGATAACACCACCACTCACAAGCAATTTCCACCTGGCTCAGCCTCCTTGACTGCAGGTCAGCAATCCTGATTCCATCTCTGTGGCTTCTGGGCTCCCCAGTTAAGGGTTCCAAGAGACCCTGCTGTGGGGAAGTCCTGGCAGCAAAGTGCCTCTTGCCCACAGAGCGTCTGATAGCAGGAGGGAGAAGCAAAGCTGTTTCTGTACAAACTTTCAAACACCCACGCTCACAGTCTCTGTTTTAGTTTTATTGTTTTGGTAGATACATGTTCGCAGACTCCCCCCTCTGTGCCTAGGATTGAGGTCCCCTCCCCAGTTTACAGATGGAGAACTAAGGGAGTCAGGACCAGGATGCTGGATGGCAGATACCAAATTAACTGCCCCTCCCTGTTTCTCTGTTGAAAGGAAAATGGTCTAGCCCCTATTCCTAATTTTCTCCTGAAAATCCAAATGTTTCTAGAAATAGAAGTCATAAAAAGAAATAAATAACAATGTCTTTGTCCCCATAAACAGGACTGGTGAAGATGTTTATTGCAGAGTCCTTGAGGGCTAGACCCCAAGCTGGGCCATCCCTAGGAGAAGGGGTGAGGAGGAGTAATAAGGAATTTCTGAAGACGCCCAAAGGTTTCTGACCTTGGGGCCCTATAAGGGTGACCATGTGTCCAGGACCGCCAAGACAGTCCTGCTTTGTGCTGATTGTCACACTCCCTTTCACTCTCCAGAATCCCCTGGCTTGGGCAAAGACCCAGCCGCCCTCACATGGCAGCGGGAGGACACAGGCTCAGCTCCTGTGTCAGGAGGAAAGGGTGTGTGTGTGTACACATAGAAAAGAAAGAGGTGCCAAATGGAGGGACTGGAGACCCTCAGAGCTCTGGGTGTTGGGAAGGGATATGGCTAAGACATTGTGGGAGCCAAGGGAACCCAGCCCAGGAAGTCTCCCAGGCATCCAGGCTCTGTTGGCCACACCCTCCTAAGTGCCTGCCCTGGAGTCAGACTCAGGGAGGCTGGGGGAGGCCCAGCAGTCTATAGGAGCACAACCCACCCACTGCCCACCGCAGTCCTAACTTTGACTCTTCGCAGAATCCCCCAGGAGTCAGGACCAAAGTCACACACCCCGTGTCGTGAAGGAGTGAGAAAGACTCAGGAGCTGGAGCCCTGGCTAGGCTGGAGCAGAGCTGGTGGCCCCCACTGGCTGAAGGTGGGGATCAGAGGGGCCCCAAGTGCATGGGGCCCCAGGCTTCTGGCTGGAGAGGCCCACTGGGGACCTGCACTGTGGGCTGCTCTTCCGGGCCTTGCTCGTGGAGCCCCAGACAGTGCTGACTCAGTGTGGCGGGCAGCCGATAGACAGAACACCTGGACTGGAGCCAGAGCCCATTGCTGCGCTTGTGTCCACTGGGCAGTGGCTTCCAGCAGAGCCAACAGCACCCAAGACCAAAAGGGACCATGGACTGTTCCCAGATCAAAGTCCACAGCACCTCTCAGCTCTCTGATCCAGGTCTGTTTCCCCTCCTCTGTCTATCCACAGACTCCGCATGTCCCTCTACTGGGGCGCAGGGCTTAGGGATGGGAGAGACTGCCCATTTCTAGTCTGGTAGCTGGGGTGAAAGATCAGGATGCCCACACTGCCCACCCTGAGCTGTGGGGTCAGGGCCTGTGTCAGCCCAGACACAGAGGTAGGGACTGGGGACTCGGGGTGCTAGTTGCTGCAAGGTGGGGGATCAAGTAGTCAGGGCAATCTTGCCATCTACCTGAAGACAGGCATACACACAGACCCTTATGAGAATCAGGGGAGCCCATCCCGTGGCAGTGCCCAGGTATGCGGGGTGGGTGGGTCCCCCTCCAGAGTCTGCCTCTTCCTCAGCCTGCTTCTGCCCTTCTGTCCCTTCTCTAGGTTCCAGCGCCCCTAAGGACTAGTCCTGGGGGCTCACCCGCCCCAGTGGGTCCTCAGCCCTGCCCATATCTGTGTGAACAGCCCATCATCAAACTCTCTGGAGCTCCACTGGCCTTGCTCAGGGGTGCCACCAAGTGCCCTGCTGGAATCCTCACTGACATGGGCAGGGCCTTCTCAAAAGCCCATAAACACTGATATAATTGTAATTAGGTACAAGCCCCTAAACTATTGATAATTACTCAAAGAATTGTACAGGTATCATTCTCTGAGCTTGAGATAATAAAACAAGACATGAACAAGAAAAACATGACCAAGAAAAAAAGAAATCTAACACCTTGGAAGTTAAAAAACTTACTAGGCTAAATGAGGAAATAAAACTGAAGTTACGCTCTGTTTAGAAATGACTGAATGTTTTGAATTATCAAAACAATGAGATACAGCCACTGTGGGGAACGAGGGAAATTCAAGCCTTAAATACTCCGAGAGGAATTCAGGAAAGATTGAAAATTATGACCTATACGGTAAACTCAGAATAATGAGTAATAAAAACAACAAAATTCTTCTTTTTTCTTTTGTCAGAGACAGAGTCTCATTTTGTCACCCTCCGTAGAGTGCCATGGCGTCACAGCTCCCAGCAACCTCCATGTCTTGGGCTTAAGTGATTCTCTTGCCTCAGTCTCCCAAGTAGCTGGGACTACAGGTGCCCACCATAATACCTGGCTGCTTTTAGAGACGGGGTCTTGCTCTGGCTCAGACTAGTCTCAAACCTGTGAGCTCAGGCAATCCACCTGCCTTGACCTCCCAAGAGCTAGGATTACTGGCGTGAGCCACCACGCCCAGCGCTAAAACCCAAAGTTATAAAAACTTAAAGTAGCTGGGCGTGGTGGCTCATGCCTGTAATCCCGACACTGTGGGAGGCTGAGGCCGGTGGATTGCTTGAGCTCAGGAGTTGAAGGCTTGTCTAAGCGACAGTGAAACCCTGACTCATGAAAAAAATTGAAAACCGAGCTGGGCGCCATAGCAAGCACCTATAATCCCAGAGACTTCAGAGCCTGAGGTAGCAGGAAGCCCACAGCCTGAGTCTGAGGTTACACTGAGATACGACGCCATTGCACTCTGCTCAGGACATAGGGTAGAACTCTGTCTCAACCAAAGAAAAAAAAAATCAGGCGGCACCTGTGGCTCAGCGAGTAGGGGCCGGCCCCATATACCGAGGGTGGAGGATTTGCCCAGCCCAGACCAAAGTGAAACAAAAAAATAGCCAGGTGTTGTGGCAGGCATCTGTGGTCCCAGCTACTCGGGAGGCTGAGGCAAGAGAATCACCTGAGCCCCGCAGTTGGAGGTAGTTGTGAGCTGTGATGCCACAGCACTCTACTGAGGGTGACAAAGTAAGACTTTGTCTCTAAAAAAAAAAAAAAACTTAAAGTAAACCTCCATTTTGATCCAGCAATCCCACTGCTGGGTATATACCCAAAGGAACAAAAGTCATTTTGTGGAAAATACACCTGCACCCAAATGTTTATAGCAGCACAATTCACAACTGCAAAGATGTGGAAACAACCCAAGTGCCCACCGGTACATGAGTGGATTAATAAAATGTGGGTTGTGCACACTGTGGAGTACGACTCAGTCATAAAAAATGGTGATCTGGTATCTTTTGCAACAACTTGGATGGAATTCGAAATGATTTTTCTAAGTGAAATCACACAAGAATGGAGAAACAAACACATACACTCAATACCACATGGGAAATAGCTGATCAACACTTAGGCACACATACAGAAATAAATCTCAGTGAAAATCAAGATGGCGATGGGTAAGTCACAGCTGTCGGGTACAGTGCACACTGTCTGGGTGAAGGACACATAACTTTGACTTCATCTGTACAAAAACAAAGTATACAAACGAAACTTGTGTATGCCTTAATACATGTATTCTGAAATTTACAACACCAAAGTTATGAAATAGAAAATAAACAAAAATTAGACTTAGAAAAAAAAGGAATTGTTCTTTCAAAATGAGGAGGATATAACTACAGAAACAGAACAATTAACATTAAATACTTATATCAAAAGTGAAAATCTAAATAAAATTGGTAATTTTCTAAGAAAATACTAATCACTAAGACTTCTCACAAGGAGCGACAAAATGAACAGTTCAGTAACACAGGAAACGGATGGCAGAGACAGTGAATGGTCTGGCCCAGACTTCCACAGATCCTCGGGGATCAGGCCCAGCTCATTACCTGGGCAAGTTCTCCCAACTCCTCAAAGAACAGGTGATATCTGTTATTTATAAGTATTATAAAGTAAAAAATTTTTTAAAAGTACAATTAGTTTTTTGAAGGTAACATAATCCTTGTATCAAAACCAACAATAGCACAAAATGTGGTATAACTTTCTAACATAAAGACAAAAATATGAAGTGGAATTTAATAGTAAAGTACAAAATGATACATCATGACCGTATAGAACTTACTTCAAGAATGAAAGTAAAGGCTCCGTGCCTGTGGCTCAAGTGGCTAAGGCACCAGCCACATACACCTAAGGTGGCAGGTTCGAATCCAGCCCGGGCCCACCAAACAACAATGACGCTGCAACCAAAAAATAGCCGGGCGTTGTGGCGGGCGCCTGTGGTCCCAGCTACTTGAGAGGCTGAGGCAGGAGACTCGCTCGAGCCCAGGAGTTGGAGGTTTCTGTGAGCTATGATGTCACAGCATTCCACCCAGGGGGACAGCTTGAGGCTGTGTCTCAAAAAAAAAAAAAAGAATGAAAGTAAAGTTCAACAATAGGCAATCTCATTATTCAATTTACACACATAACATTAATAGTTTAGAACAAGAAAAACCATGTTATATTGATTGATGATAAAAATACTTTGATATTATTCAACAACTGTTTCTGATAGAAATTTTTAAACTAGGGACAGCATGAATCTTCCTAACTTTATAAAAATATCTGCCAAAATCCAGCTCCAAACATAGTCTCCATCACCCTCAGACATGATGCTCTATTCTAATTTTAAGATTTATATGTTTCCAAAATTATTGTATTTATTTTCTTTTATTTCCTCTTTTCTTCCAGGAAGCAAGGATCTTGTCTGCCTAGCTGTATACCCAGAATCAAGAAGTGCTTGGCACAAAAATAAGGCCAGGAAATATTTGATGATGAATAAATAAACACTGGAATGAATAACTCAGTGTACTTCCAAGGAGGCTAAAAACAAGACTTTCCTTTGGTTGCTACTTCTGTTCACATTCATTATTTTCATGATGTCCCCACTCAATGTGAAGACAAGAAAAACAAACCCTAGATCTAAATATTGGAAAACAGGAAACAAAATTAATATTTTCAGATGAAATATTTTTATTACTTAGGAAATTTGAAGGGACAGATAAGGAAGGTTAGTAAAATGGCTAAATACCAAATGAGCCAGCAACACACACAGAGAGAGCAGGAAACATGAGAAAATATGACACAGACATAAAGAGACAAACGCCAAGGACGAAGCCAAATCACACATAAACACAGAAAACGTGCAAAAAGTCAAAATTAAAATAGCCAAGAGAGACCACCTGATGGCCTGCAGATCTGGGAGCACATGCATCTGGCCGTACCCAGCAGGTGGGCTGCTGGCCAGGGTGTGAAGCCGCACTCGCCTCTGAGGCACTGCCGGCCCCAAGACCCAGTAGTTACATGCCAGGTGTCCCTTAGTCCAAGACCAGAAGGGCCATGCTCAACACCCGCAAACTAGAAGCCACCAAAGTGTCCCTCAATAGAAGAATGGGTAAAGTTTTGTGCATTCATGTTATAAATAAGTACTATATCAGTTAGGGTGAATGGACCAGGTCTGTGTGTGGTTACAAGGAAAACCCCCACGCACAATGCTGGTGAAAAGGCAATGGCCAGTGTCTTCCATACAAATTTTAGTACACAGGACATTTTCTTTTTTTTTGGAGACAGAGTCTCACTACATTGCCCTCGGTAGAGTGCTATGGTGTCACAGCTCACAACAACCTCAAACTCTTGGGCTCCATTGATTCTCTTGCCTCAGCCTCCTAAGTAGCTGGGACTACAGGTGTCTGCAACAATGCCTGGCTATCTTGTTGTTGTTGTTGCAGTTGTCATTGTTGTTTAGCTGGCCCAGGCCAGATTCGGACCCACCAGCCTTGGTGTATATGGCAGGTGCCATAACTGCTACAGGCACCGAGCCAAAGGACATTTCTATGTATTGTTTATGGGTACATACAAATACCACCTCTGGAGAGGGAGGGGTGGGACTGGGTGGGGGACAACTTCAGCTGCATCTGTACGCCTTTGGCTTCAGTGTATTGACATATAGTTTGTGTCCAGTGAAATGCTCAGATGTGCACAGCTCAGACAAACACACAGCAAGGTGTGGAGAACCAGCAAGTCCTTACTTGTCCTTCTCAGTCCATCTCTACCCCCAGAAGCAGCCACTGATCTGATTCTATAACTGCAGGTGATTTTCTCTGCTCTGGAGTCTCATGTCAATGGAACACACACCATGTCCCCCTGTGTCTAGGGTCTTACATCTGGTGCAACAGTTCTGAGACTCACCCACAATGTCACACGTGCCTATAGTTCACTCCTTTTTACTGCTGGGTATAATCATTTTATAGATATGCTGTCATTTGTTTATCCATAAATTCTTCTGTTGATAAATATCTGGGTTGTTTTCAATCTTTGGCTGTGATAACCTACAGGTCACATTTGGCAGGCTTCCAAATTAACCCACCTGGGTGAGGTCTTTACCTCTTGTTGCTGAGTAAAGAATCTTATCCTGAGTCCCTCCAGCTGTTGACGTACGGATTAATATGTAACCTACCCACATCGAAAACAACATTGATTGTTTCCAAAACATCAAGTTTTACCAATTGTCTCATAAGTGGAACATCAGAGCCTATTTGTGGAGATCCGTAGCCAAGGATTAGAACCTCTGTGTCACATTCTCCTTTCTCTGAAACTTTCTCATAAAAGCCTTCCAACTCGTAACAGACATTGGAGCACGTCAACTTTGTTGGTGGTTGCTGGTGTGTCTTCTTCACATGTGGCTTCCAACAAACCGTTATCAAATTATTTCTGCCTCAACAACCTTAATTTCGGTCAACAGCTGTATAGAAAAATACTGGGCCATTCTGTCCAACGGTTTGGGGGGAGATATATATGTTTAATTTCTCTTAAATAAATTCCTGGAAGGGAAGCCTCTGGGTCACAGAATAGATATATATTTAACTTTTTAAGAAACTGCAGCACAGTTTTCCAAAGTGGTTGTTTCCAAAGCTGTTTCCACTCCCAGCCAGAGGTCCCAGTTGCCCCACATGCTTACCAACATTCAATATTGTCAATCTGTATACTTCGTTGATGATTAATGATGTTAAGAGTGTTTTAATGTGATTATTAGCTGTTTGTGTACTTTCCTTTTTGATGTGTCTATTCAAGTTCTTGCTCATTAAAAAAACATAAAGGTTGGTGGGCCAGGCGAGGTGGCTCACACCTGTAATCCCAGCACTTGGGAGGCCGAGGCAGGTGAATGGCCTGAGCACAGGTTTGAGACCAGTCTGAGCCAGAGCAAGACCTCATCTCTAAAATTAGCTGGGTGTTGTGGCCGGCACCTATAGTCCCAGCTACTTGGGACACTAAGGCAAGAAAATCGCTTAAACCCAGGAGTTTAAGGTTGCTGTGAGCTATGACACCACGGCACTCTACCAAGGGTGACAATAGTAAGATTCTGTCTCAAAAAAATAAATAAAATAAAATAAAATAAAAGGTTGGATATTTGTCTTTTTTCCTTGTTGAGTTGCTATATTATTTCTATGTTCTATACATAAATCATTTATTAATTACATGTGCTGTGAATATTTCCTGCCAGTTTGTAATCTGCCTGTTTTATTCTCTTGATATTTGGATGAACATCATTTTTCATTTTGATGAAGTCTACCTGACCTTTTTTCCTCTCTTGTGGTTAGCGCTTTTTTTCATCCTAAGATATCTTGGCCTGCCCTAAGGCTGCAAGAATATTCTCCTGTGATTTTGTCTAGTAGCTTTACCGTGTCAGCCTCTGCCATGACTTCTGTGACACAGTTTGAACTGCTGTCCTGTTGTCTGAGTGCCACTCACAAAGAGCTTCCTCTTCCTGCTGGGTCATGTTGGCCCCTGGTCAGAAGTCATTGACCGGTTGTCTTGGATCTATTTTTAGACACTTGGTTCTGTTCCACTGATTAGTTTGCCTTTCCTTTTTCTGATATCACACTGTCTTGATTACTGGAGTTTTCAAGATCATTTTATTTGTTTTTTAAAAATGAGATCTCAAGCAAAAGTAGGAAAATGTTAACATTTGTTAAATCTGGTGATGGGTATATGGATTTTTGAAAACTTTCAAAATACTTTAAAATATAATTGAACACATATGGAAAACAGATTTCAATCATAATAGCAACAGAATTCTAATGGCACTTTGGAATAAATTTAACAAGAAGAAAATAAGTTATTTATTTTTAAAAACTAGAAAATATTATTGAAACACAGAATTAAGGCCGGGTGCAGTGGTTCACGCCTGTAATCCCAGCACTCCGGGAGGCCAAGGCGGGTGGATTGCTTGAGCTCACAGGTTGGAGATCAACCTGATCCAGAAGACCTCATCTCTAAAAATAGCTGGGCATTGTAGTGGGCGCCTGTGGTCCCACCTACTTGAGAGGCTGAGGCAAGAGAATCGCTTGAGCCCAAGAGTTTGAGGTTGCTGCGAGCTATGATGCCAAGGGTGACAAAGTAAGACTTTACCTAAAAAAACAAAAACAACACACACCCAAAATTAAACTGAATAACTAAAAGATATATTATCTTCCTGGAAGGGAAGACCATTGTAAATTTAATGCAATTTCTATAAAACTATGAGAATAGGGACCAGGTGTAGTGGCTTACACCTATAATCTCACCACTCTGGGAGGCCAAGGAGGGTGGATTGCTGGATCTCATGAGTTCAAGTCCAGCTCAAGCAAGAGTAAGACCCTGTCTCTACCAAAAATAGAAAAACTGAGGCAAAAGGATCACTTGAGTCCAATAGCTGGAGGATTCTGTGAGTTATATAATGATGCCCAGGCACTCTACCCTAGGTCAATAGCTTCAGACTCTGTCTCAAAAAAAAGGACATTTTATGAACTTAACATTTATTCCCAAGTCAATCTACATGAAACAAATAGAAGTGTATATTGAGAAAAGAGATTAAATGAAGTATTAGAAAATTGCTGAGAGAAATTTACCTATCCTGTGGAAAATCAGCATTAATTCAGACTCACAGGTCAGAAGATGACACTGCAGAAACAAAATTGGCAGTAGAAGTGACTAAAGTTAAATCTGTTCTTAGATCTTGGCAGAAGAGACGTTGACCTTGGAGGATGAAGTTTGGGGATCAATTCTTTTTTCATCTGTTATTCAAGAAAATGTGAGAGGCAGCCAGGAGGCCTGCCCATAAGCCCACAATATTGCAGTTTGCAAGTTTCCAGGGGAAGCAAATTGAGGCTCAGAGGTCAGAAGCTGCTTTCCCAGGCTAGTTCAGGCCCCTCCACTCTCACCTCAGAGGCAATCGCTGGGGTGAAAACAAGAGAAGTAGTGGGGAGGTGTGGAGGGGATGCCCTTGAGGAGCAGAGCCAGAGACCCCCGGAGGGCATCCATGCAGGCCCTGAGCAGAAGAGCCAGGAGGGCTCCTTGTACCCTCCCCAGTGCACATTCTGGGAAAAAAGAGGTAACACCCAGGATGCTTCTGAAGTGCTAGAGAAGGTCAGCGAGTGGTCCCGACTGACGGCAACATCAGGACCCATCCTCTGCCTCGCAGGCAGGACCCCACAGCAGCCCGGGGCAAAGACACCTCTCCAGAGATGCACATCCACTTCTGGCCTGCCCACATGGGAATGAAGCCCCATCAACATACATGCTCAGGTGGCCAGTGTCCAGGTGGCAGCGCCTTCCTCTCCAGGCCAGCCTCCCCTGTGTGGCAGGTGCCCTTGGGTAGGTCACTCACCCTCCACACCTCGGTTTCCTCATCTGTAATGGGGAATAACAGCAGAATTTCCTCCAGGGGCTTCAAGGACTAGCTGAGTTAAGTTCTGCAAAGTGCCAAGGACAGGACACATCCGAGGGTCCACTCATTACCCCACAGCTTCTAGAACACACGTGAATCCCAATTCCCACCTGGGCTTTTAATTTCAGCCCTCCCCAGACTGAAATAAATATTTACAAGCTGTTGGAGCCCCCCAAACACTTTAAGCCTTGAGAGAGATGTGGCTGGGATCTGAATGACTATGGATACAACTTATATTTCTCAAATTACAGATAAACTTAACTTCTTATTTTTCTTCTTCTGTACAATGAGAACTAAATGATGCCAGAAACAAAAGCCTCTTGCCTTCCTAACTCGCAACACTTATCACAGGTGAACCTCACGACTATTGTCCCACCTTGCTAACACCTAAAGACAGCAAACCCATGACTATTACGCCTTCTGTAAAAAATGTTAAAAGTACCCTTTGCAACCAAAACACTGGCTATTAGCAGTCAAACTGCTATAACTGCGTGTCAATGCTCTAATACTGCTCAGAGCACTTGTCTCCTCCCACATAAGTATAAACTTCCCACCTGGGAAGGTTGACTCCACTCTCCTTGGAGTTAGTGTTTCTGGTTTCTGGTTAGTGTTTCTGAGGGTGATCCTCAGAGTTTGCATTTGAATAAACTCTTTAAACTATATTCTATCCTTTGATCATTTCAGGTTGACAAGATAGATCTGGTAGGAGTTGGGTGCCCTACCTGCCCCCTAGAGACCCCTATGACCTGTGCTTCTGGATAAGTCAGAAAAAAGGACCCTGCTTCCAGAGGTGCTGGCCTCTACTAGGCGAGCTCTGAGCTGGGCCCAGGGAAAGGAAGCCTGAGGAAGGGTCATCAACTGTCCAGAGTGACCCTTCTTGGAGCATCTTCTTCTTTTCCACCAAGAATCAAGTGAGATCTCAGGATCCAAGCTTCATGGGGTTTTCGGTACAAAGAGAAGACTTCCCCTCCCTCTCTGAAGGTTCCCTGAAAAATCAACTGACAAAAGTTGGATTAACAGGAGAGAAGCTGCACAGAATTGCCATCCGGACCCCACACATGTGCATGGAAATTATATAAATATAAGGACTCAAAGGCAGGATGGCTGGCACTTTTATCCATCTCGAGATTACAGAAAGAATGCCCATGAAGGGGGCTAGGAGTGTGGCCAGGACAGGTGCTGGTGACCGGACAGTCAGGAAGGAAGAAGAGGAGGTCTGGCTAGCAGAGGGGTGTCATGCAGCCCTCAGAGAGAATAGACAGTGAAAGTTCTTTGAGACCTTTAAAGGTGTTGGCCTCTCAGTTCACCTTCCCTAGATCCAGACTAGGGACCCATGTTCAATGCAGACACAGACTCCTCCACAAAAGAGCTCTCCCAGCAACTGCAGTCTGCAGGCTCTGAACAGCCATCCAAAACTATATCAAAAAATATATATTTTAGGCTCAGCACCCATGGCACAGTGGTTACAACACCACCCACATACACCAAGAGTGGCAGGTTCGAACCCAACCCAGGCCAACTAAACAACTGCAACCAAAAAATATCGGGCACTGTGGCGGGCACCTATAGTCCCAGCTATTTGGGAGGCTGAGGTGAGAGAATCACTTAAGCTCAAAAGTTTGAGGTTGCTATGAGCTGTGGCGCTCATTACCCAGCACCATATAGTGAGACACTATCTCAAAAAAACCCCATATATATCTCAAAGTATTTCCCCCTAAAAAAACCAAATACATATATATATATATATAAAATTCTATGTGTATATTATATAATATATAGTACACATATTATATAATTGTACACATATTATATATATAGGGGAAATACTTTGGTTTCCAGGATCAGAGCTCAGACCCCAGGGAAGGTAAGCCTCCTCCCTCCCCCACCTGGGCTCAGGGAGTTGGTGAGAGATTGAGAGGTGGCCAAGGCAGGAAGCAGTCACACAGCCCTGCAGAGAGCTGGCCAGGGCCCAGCAGCCCAGCTGGCCTGCCTCAGAACTGCTTGTGCCCTAGGTGCCATGGCTGGTCACACCCTCTGGGCTGGAGACACAGATCCTTCGTAGATCTGATGCCGCATCCATATGGCACCTTATGCCATGATGGCCCACCTGGTGGGTAATGAGAAAAATAAAACCTTAAGCCCCCCAACTGACTGAACAGATTCTTTCTTGGCCAAGAGAACCCCAAAGAAATCTTAAAAATTGAACCCTGGCCATGACCAAATGGGAGGTTGGACATCCTCCTTACACCCTCCCCCGCTGGCCGCCATCAGGCTCCTTCTCTCCAGCTACACAGAACCAGCCTTTGGGAAGGGGTCACTGCTACTTCCTCAGGCGCTCAATGCTGCTTCTGCTTTTGCAGTTCTAACCCAACCAACCCACATTCCTCGCCACTGACCGTGGAGTGCTCTGCCCGGTCTGCAGAGGGTGCAGCGAGGGACTTTGTGTCCTCTCCTTCACCTTTTGATGTCAGAGGGTTGAAAACTCCATCCTAGGGCGGTGCTAAGGCTGCCAAATTTTGTACATGTGACCCATGACAGGACAGGAGGCTCACTGTCCATGTGTGCACTTCCCCTTGTGAATATTCATGCCTTCCTCTGTAGTTCCATCAATGTGCGTATCTGGGTCCCTGCCCAGCATAAATTCCTAATCCCTCTGCCCCTCCCTGAAATGTTTGCTCTCTTCTGCCCAGGGCTCCTTTCCCAGCCTGCAAGGTGGACAGCCCGCAGGCCGCAACCCTTTATGGAAAATGCAGCTCTCCCATCCAAATTCACAGACCTTGTTGTCCTCCAATTGATAGAAGTCAGGCAAAGTTTGGACGGAGGCTTTCCCATGAGCTGGTTCTATGGAAACCAGAGGGCTTGGGTCTAGGCACACGTCTCTGCTGTCTCCCTAGCTCCTGCACCCTGTCCTAGGACACATCTATTCCAGGGGCCACACCCCTCCGGGAAGCTCTGCAGTTCTGACCAAGCATCTGAGCTTCAGGCCCATCATCCAGCCTCTCATCTGTTCCCCCATCTCAGGGCTCCCCACTCTCCTGGAGCCTCCTATTCTACAACAGAGAAAGGCTGTTGTCCCCATCCAGACACTCCCCGCTCCTCCCCCGCCTCCCCCGAGCATCAGCCTGACGATATGTGGTAGGTAGCACCCACCCTCCTGAGACTGATTCTGGGGGACGCATCAAATAGATAAGAACCTGAACTGAGGAAGGTGATGAGCCTGACGTGTGAGGATCCCCACTGCATGTTAAGAGAGATTTGGGCCCCAGAACATGCAACACTGGGGCCTTATCTGAATCCCAGTCCTAACAGACTAGCTTCTTTCTTTCTTTCTTTCTTTTTTTTTTTTTTTTTTTTTTTTTTGAGACAGAGTCCAACTCAGTCACCCGGGGTATGTACAATGTCATCATAGCTCACAGCAACCTCAAATTCTTGGGCTCGATGATCCTTTTGTCTCAGTCTCCTGAGTAGATGGTACTACAGGCGCCCACCATAACATCCCATTAGTTTTTCTATTTTTAGCAGGGATGGGGTCTCTATTCCTGCTCAGGCTGATCTCCCATCTCCTGAGCTCAAGTGATCAACCTGCCTCAGTCTCCCAGAGTGCTGGGATTACAGGTGTGACCCACTGCCCCTGGCCTAACAAACTAGCTTTTTAGGATATTTTTTAGACAACTGGAAAAATTGGGATAATGGCCAAGCTATTAGATGACATTTAAGAATCACTTTTAGTTTTTTTAAATATGATAATGGCAAAGAAAATGCCCATTTTATTAGAAAATGGATAAAATAATATTTGGGATTTGTCTCAAAATCTTCAGCAAAATTATACATGTACAAGTGGGGCAAGGGCCCGAGAAAAGCAGCAGGACGGCAAGATCCCAACACGGCTGAGCCTAGAGCCGGGAGCAAGGAGGTCCCTGCCTGCTGCTCTGAAGTCTAAGGCATTTCAATCTTTCTTTTTTTTTGAGACAGAATCTCACTTTGTTGCCCTTGGTAGAGTGCTGTGCTGTCACAGCTCACAGCAACCTCAAACTCTTGGGCCCAAGTGACTCTCTTGCCTCACTCTCCCAAGTAGCTGGCACTACAGGCGCCCACTGCAACGCCCAGCTATTTTTTGGTTGTAGTTGTCATTGGGTTGTTTTTTTTTTTTTTTTGAGATGGAGCCTCAAGCTATCCCCCTGGGTAGAGTGCCATGGCATCACAGCTCATAGCAACCTCCAACTCCTGGGCTCAAGCGAGTCTCCTGCCTCCGCCTCCCAAGTAGCTGGGACTACAGG
>CAUYQV010164950.1:0-15265 GCA_963574575.1 Galagoides demidoff | reverse complement strand
GGAAAAGTGCCATGGAGTCACAGCTCACAGCAACCTCAAACTCTAGGACTTGAGTGATTCTTTTGCCTCAGTCTCCCAAGTAGCTGGGACTACAGGCACCTGCCACAGCGCTTAGCTATTTTTGTTGTTGTTGCAGTTGTCATTGTTGTTTTAGCTCCCCCGGGCTGGGTTCAAACCTGCCTGCCCTGGTGTGTGTGTGGCCGGTGCCCTAGCTGCTGAGCTACAGGTGCTGAGGCTAAAAACTTTTTTTTATCACCTCCAGTACTTTCACATTAAGTCCCCTTTTATACCTCATTATGTTACATACACCAAAAACACCTAATACACTGACAGATGCTTCCTTTTTTGCCCAATTTTAGGAATCTTCTCTAGGTTCACTGCAATTAAATACCATAAAGAACTTATATTTTACTAGTTCTCCTGTGATCCCTTCCTCCAATTGGCCTATTATATCAGGACACCAAATTTCAAGAGATAAGTGACTTTCTAGAAGCCACCTTGCCTAAAAGTTACACACATGAGGCTCCTTGTTCAGAGCCTCTCATATATGATGGAACTCTCATATAACCCATTTCTTCATCTGTAAAATGAGAAAATAGACTCTACCAAATTTGTGAGAATTAAACGAAAAGGTGAACATGCAGCATCTGTTTAACTGCTTTCTCATCGCCAGCCTTGTCTTACTGCTTTAACTACTATGGCAGTGCATGTACTCATGGTTGCTACAAGTTAGTAAGAATACAGAGGATGCCAAAAAATATGTATACACATTTTAAGAAAGGGGAAAGACTGTATTAAAATTGTAATACTCAATATTCATCAATCATGAAAGATGAATACAAGTCACATTTGACACCTGCAATTATAAGAGGTCTGCAAAGTGGTTACCATCCATGTCCAGACGTTTCTGGTTGTGACAAGCCTATTGTTTGAGCAGCATTGACTAAAGTGTCCGCTTGTATTACTGTGCATGCTGTTTCTATTTCTTCTTGATGTCTGCTAACTCACAGTACCATGTATCCTGTAAGGTCCCCCCCCATAGGTAGAAGTTAAGGCGTGTTAAGTCAGGAGAATGTTTGGTAGACTTCTGTGGTGAGTGTGTAAACTGTACCAACACTATCGCAGAAGAGGCATGACTTGTTGCTCTGGGAGGCCTCCTGGATTTTCTCTATCACACACAACATTGTGTGTCTCAAATTTATCCTGGATGTGTGCAGTTGTTAGGCATGTTGGAGGTTCTGTTGCATATTCACACCTCCATGGCTGTTGGACTTCCACAATATTCTCAAATTTCAAATATCAATGGCCAAATGACCTTGTGCTCTTTGAATGACAACTATAGTTCCCTCATTTTCTTTGACTGTCCTGCTTGCAGTGTAGTGATGCTAGTATTAATTTGATTAACGCCATTTTTAATCCAACATCTTACTACACACTACTACCATAATTAAAGTTAGCTTCGAAATGTTCTATGTCTTACATAGATAACATCTTTTAAAATATGTATACATTTTTTTGGCACCCCTGTATTTGACCTTATTATTAGAGACACTTTCTTAAGTAACTATAGAATGATAGTTGGTATAAGTTAGTTGAAATACTACCACCAGAACATCCCGGCTTCACTGGCTTGTGCCTGTAATTTTCAATTACCCAACTGTGTGGGACAAAGAAACTCCACTGGCACATTTTTTAAAGGGAGAAACCTAGCTTCATGTTTTTCACTCTTATAGAAAGGAACAGGGGTCTCAAAAATACAAATTGTAAATGTGGCTATGTATGGTTTTTCATCTGGGTTTGAAATTGTCTAATTGTGTTTGACTTAAGCTGACATTCAGCTTTTTGTTGCTGCCTTAGAGTGCTTGTCCTCCCATAGCACTACAGGGAATGTCCTAGGGATTAGGGTGGCCTCAGCTGGAGTTGAAGAAAATTGGCACCAAGTGGATGATTCCTTTGCAGTTGCCAAGAGTCACCTTCACACTTAATGTTCCAGGCATTGACTTTATACCTTTCGATGCTTTTTAGGCTTTCTCTTCAAGAGCAGGTTTACAAGAAACCAAGATCCCAATCAGTTTAGTACTAAGATTAAGGTAAGTAGACATTTTTTGTTCTCTAAATATTTTACATATGCAGTAATAGTGGGAGCTGAGAGTAATTGGATAGAATTGTGTCCTTTTAGCATTGAGTTATTTGCTTGCACATGCATTATCTTGCTCAGAATTAATATTAGCAGTGTGAAAATCAAATGTTAACAGGTGCTATGACTGTGATGCACACATTCTCTTAGTTGTTTCTACACCAATGATGATGAATTTGTAGTATAGCTAGTTTGAGTTGGCAAGCATTTTCTATAACTGATAAGCTACCTTATCTGAAGATTAGTGTTATAATTGTGACCAAATAAGCACTATTGGATTCTGAGATCCACTAAGCCAAGATGGAAGGGCTTTTTGATTGTAATAGATCAAATAAAGGTCTTGTTCTTAGAAGATAAATAGAAAACCTTTAAATTTGTTTTTAGTCTATTTCTCTATTTTACGGCAAATATTCTAAATTGGTGATTCTTGGTGGAGGCATATAGTGAGGTCGTGACAGATTGCTCACAAGGAAATGCCATAGATAGCAGTCTGTTCATTTTAATCTCCTCCTTCTTCCAATTGTTGGATTAGGATTACAGCACTTTTTTGTCAGTGTAACTATGGCTGTTGTATTGCTCTAATGAGATTTCTTTCTACTCATAAATGCATTTGAAAAAAAATTAGTAATAAAGTGTCACCTGAGACATCACAGGCTTTTTTTAAACTGTTACTAACACACAAAAAATAATAATTCCACTGAGTTATCATTGACTCATCTCCCTTCCACACATGAGTTTCTAGTTTTCTTCTTGGTAGGGTTGTAATTAAACATAGAGGCAGCAAGAGCTGTTTGGAGAATGTTTTGCTCTTACCAGTAGGAGCTTGAAATTGTGCCATAAATATGAAGATCAAGTTATTTTTCCTTTACTGAAGCCAACTCAGTGTACCTGAACCCACCTCAAATAATTATGAATTAATATCTTGGTAATCTTGTTGTGCCATTTTAATTACACATTCAGAATACCACTTGTCTATTAAAAAATGGTTTGAGGTCTTATAGCAGTTAATATACAGTACAGAAATTCTATTTGATGTGTGCTTCAGGAAGATGGAGAAGATACTTTTAAGTGATACAGTTAGCTTTTCTGAAAGTGGTGGTTTAATGAACCATGTCCTAGGCTCTTTAGGGAAATAGGAGGCTGGATTCTCATTCTCAATGATGAAGACTTTAAAATTAAATGACCAGAGAGATGATAAGAAACACATTTAATCCACTTTACCATGTTGTTGTCTTTGAAGGTATTATGCCTGGCATACCAGTTCAGTCACTAAACTTATGGTGAACAATTTAATCTGAATTTTTTTCTATTTCCATGAAATAGATTGAACAGTTATGTACTAAGCACAGAGAATATAGAACACTTTCAGATATAGTGGATGGATACCAAAAAAGAGAAAATTTGATGACTCCCTTGATAATAAAGTCAAAGTTTGAAGTTGATTTGTAGTAGATACTTAACACAGCCAAAAGCAAATTTCAGGTATTATAAGTACTTACGCATAAGCCTTTATGTACCAGTGTAGAGAGAGGGCAATCCAAGGGAAAATCATTTAAGGGATGGTTGTATTTGAAATGAGTAGTTCTGGCTAGGCACTGTGGGAACTGTAATCCTAGCATTCTGGGAATCCAAGGCAGGTGTATTGCTTCAACTCAGGAGTTTGACACCAGCCTGAGAAGAACCAGACCCCATCTCTAAAAATCGCCAGGCACTGTGGTGGCACCTGTAGTCCCCAGCTACTCGGGAGGCTGAGGCAAGAGAATTGCTTGTGCCCAAGAGTTTAAGGTTGTTGTGAGCTATGATGCCAGGGCTCTTTACTGAGTCAACAAAGTGAGACTCTGTATCAACAACAAAAAAAATGAGGTCTTTTAAGCACAATTTCAGTAACATCCTCAAGTACTATTTGTCAAATAGATATAAGCCTTCTGTGTTGTTTAGATAAAGTAGATTTAGGTCCTAAGTTAACAGGTATGTCTGGCTTTAGATATAATGTTCTGGATTCGGATCCCCAACCCGGGCCCACCAAACAACAATGATGGCTGCAACCAAAAAATAGCCAAGTGTTGTGGCGGGTGCCTGTGGTCCTAGCTACTTGGGAGGCGGAGGCAGAAGACTCGCTTGAGCCCAGGAGTTGGAGGTTGCTATGAGCTGTGATGCCATGGCACTCTACCCAGGGGGATAGCTTGAGGCTCCGTCTCAAAAAAAAAAAAATAGATATAATGTTCTGTTTTCACCTGATTAATCCCATTACTTGATGTAGTGATAACTGTAACTATACCTTAGCAGTCACATATTTGAGTTTCTAGAGTCATATATTAACTCTGCTTCCAGTATGGGCCCAATTTCTCTTCCCATCTTCTCTGCCTACCAAAATCCTGCCTACTACCCACTAAGTCCTATCTGAAAACTAACTCTAAAGTTTGTCCTCATCCTTATTTCTTGTATTTTCCTCTGAACTTCTGTGGTATTTGAGGGAGAATCATGTATTTCATTTTATGAGACTGATCATCAGTGGTAGGCGAGGTGCTCTCCTACACACAGTTGGGCATATGAGAATGGGGATAAGAATGAAAAAGGCATCCTTTAACATTTTTAGTTGCATTTCCTTGTATTTATACATATTTTCTTCTTAGTTTGATATATTCATCTTAGAATAAGGATGGGAGTGGTCACATAAGAATCTCCTTAATGGCATAAAATATTTTTATTGATCAATGAGGGACATAGATTAAAAGGGTTGTAGGACAATTAGATGATCATTCTGCATTGTTTGCTCTGAGCTTTGCAATGTGAACTCATCAGGGTAACTCATATCTGTGGGAACAGAACAATCTTTCTTGAGGCACAGTGTTCCTGTTTTGTGTTGGCAGAATCTCTAAGCATAAATTCAGAAATTTCTTAGTTTACACATTCTGCTTTCTTCCATAGGAATTCAAAGAAAGAACTAAATGATATACGATTTGAATTTACTCCTGGGAGAGGTGAGGCATCAAAATGATTGAAAACAAAATAACTTTTAATTTGTTACTTAATGAAATATTAAAGTTTTTGTCCTTTAGAAATGTTACGACTTTTAAAGGATGATAAAAATTTTCCTGGTTTGGATAAATGTATGAATAAGATAAAATGCAATTTTTCTACTAAACTCACTTAGAAAATCATATGTAATACAGTAATGAATATAGCTTTTATTTACTGCTTACTATAGGCCAGGCATTGTACTAAGCATTATCTCACTAAATTCTCATTAGAGACCTATCAAAACTTATTATCCCCATATTGTAAATGATGAAATCAAGACTTAGAGGCAAAGTAATTTGTTCAAAGTCATACAGCTTCAAAGAGATATAACTAGAATTCCAATACGATCTGTCATCTTGCGTTTATTCACTGTGCACAGTTGTTCTCCATGATAGTAAAGAGAAAACAAGACCTACATTCTCCTCTCTCCTCACACAAAAGCTGAACCCTATCATGGGTGTGTGACTGCACACCCAGTATAAGGATGACAAGAGTACAGAGGAGTATAGAATCTTACCTTAACCTCCATGATTGCAGTTTGTGGCCATGAACTTTGCCTTTAAACAAGGCTTATTTTCTTTCTTGCCTCAGGGTTCCGATTTGGCGAGTAGCCAGCAGCTACATATATGTCTTGTATATCACACTTACTCCTCTTGCATCTCAGTATCATTAGCAACTAACTAAAATAGAGAACATATAGTTGCATAGAAGTGTATCTGTTTGCCAGACAGAGTCACATTTTGCTGGTTATCTATATAGTGTGCATACACTTACTCCTCAGCAGTTCTCATGTTCTCTCTGACAGGCTCAGTGTTGAGAACCAGCACCATTGAGTTTGTTGGAGATGAAGTTAATTGGGGATACTCAGTCCTCATCATTTTAGTTTCTACTTACACCCATTCTCAGACTGTACCACCTAAGATTATTAGATAAGAAGAAAAGCTGATCAGAATAAAAAAGAAATTACTTTAGCAAGAGACTTAGAGTATGATTTCCATAAAGAAGAGATTGTAATTTGTTCTGTCAAGTTTTAATTGAGAATAAATCATTCTGTTTTATTTGCTATAGAGATGTTCTGCATTCAACATCGTGTCTCAGAGTACAGAGAGCTGAGGTTCAGGGTTGTGCTTTAAAATAAGTTTCTAAATGTCTTAACACAATAACTAAGAAAATGCCATGAAAGCTATGTTAACCAGTTTCATGAAAACATTTCAAATTGTATATAAAACCAGCACATTGTACCCCATGATTGCATTAATGTACACAGCTATGATTTAATAAAAAAAAGAAAAAGAGGCTCGGTGCCTGTGGCTCAACCGGCTAAGGTGCCAGCCACGTATACCTAAGGTGGCGGGTTTGAATCCCCAGCCCGGGCCCGCCAAACAACAATGATGGCTGCAACCAAAAAATGGCTGGGCGTTGTGGCGGGCACCTGTGGGAGGCGGAGGCAGGAGACTCGCTTGAGCCTAGGAGTTGGAGGTTGCTATGAGCTGTGATGCCATGGCACTCTACCCAGGGGGATAGCTTGAGGCTCCGTCTCAAAAAAAAAAAGAAAAAGAAAAGAAAAGAAGAGTTTCTTCTGAAGCATTGCTATAGGGTGCTCTTCTGACATGGGTCTGAACCTATCTAAATTACATCATTTAGAAAGTTATCTTTACAGTGAGGTGGTATTTGCTACCTATTTCATACAGATTCTGCCCTCTAGCTAGATCTGTGAGAGTTCCTCTCTAGAAATAATCCTCAGTGGTAGGAAAAATCCTTGTGTGGGAAGAAGACCCCATGAATTCTTGGTTCTGTGTACTTAGCAAATAACTTGGGTCTGGCAATGCTGACACCCGTGTTAGTTCTGAAAGTTACCAGTGATATCACACAAAAATGAAGCATTTTCTTTGTCCTTGCAGATACAGCGGAGGGTGTCTCTCAGGAACTCATTTCTGCTGGCCTGGTTGACGGAAGGGATTTAGTAATAGGTAACTACACTGTGCTCTGCCTTTGTACTCCTATGTCTGTTTATATGCTTAGTACTTAGAAAAGTAGGTTTTTAAATTTCAATGAATAGGTTTAATCATTCTTAAAATGGTTCTTGGATTTGCTGAAATTACAGGTATTGGGGACCATTCCTTACCAAAAATATACAGTTTCACTTATGAGTTTGCTTTGCAATCTCTAGTAAGTGAAAGCATGCCCAGGCCTTTAGGAGACTGGTAGAAATGACAAAAGTCAGTAAAGTATGCTTGGCCATATCTAATCTATTTTGGCTGTCTAAACTTTGTGGCCCAGAGGTGAACAAAAGTCATTTAGAGATTTAGTCCTAGAAGAGCAGGAAGAAAGGGAGAGGCACAGTAACGCTACAGGTACATATTATTGAAGGATGTTTCTCCTGTTAAAGGCCAGATAATTAATAAATACTTTAGGTTTTGTGGGCCTTCCCTTTTGGTATACATAGAGTATTCTTAACTACCATTTAAGTTTTTAAAATGTGGTTGAGATTGGATTTATATAGCTTCTCATTCTTTACATTCTCTGTTTGTATGATTACAGTGGCAGCTAATTTGCAGAAAATTGTGGAAGAACCTCAGTCAAACCGATCTGTCACTTTCAAACTGGTATTTGTCTCCCTTATTAAAACATCTTAACTTTTACACACTAGCAGCCTCTGCAGACCAACTTCTATTTTCCCTGAGCAATGAGAATATTAAAATATGATGGATTGTGTTCATTTAGCCTCCCCAAGGTTCTGAGCTGATGTCTTCCTTTAGCCTCCAGTCTTTTCTCCCTCTAAGAAAACCTCTGACCCCAAACTCTTGACTATTCTAAAAAATAAATTATTGACCAAGCTTCCTCTAGCTGTATACCCAGACCCTTTATTTTCTGGAATAAACACCTGTTGCCCACTGCCTGCCTTCCTGCTGTCCCATGTCAGTTTTATTTGCTATCTGCAGTTTTGTTTTTATAAATAGTCACAGCTTCTCATTTTGTTTGGTTTTCAGGCATCTGGTGTCGAAGGCTCAGATATTCCTGATGATGGTAAACTAATAGGATTTGCTCAGCTCAGCATCAGTTAAACCACAGCCCTGGAAGAGGTGGCCTAAGGAGATTCCACACATGCGCATATCTGTTGCTTCTGTTGGCCTAAACCCACTACTGCCAAAGAACCCAGCAACAAACCTCCCAGCTAGGAGCTTTAGAGGTCTTTATGTTCTTCCTGCCATCATTCCTCCTTTTTCCTACAGGGAAAGAAAAGTCGGATCACCAGTGGCCAACATCCCCTTGAAGAGTTCCTTAGTAAACTTACTCCGCATGTCCTGTATTTTCCTCCATCTTAGAAGTGGCCCATGTGCCTCAAGGCCCAAGAGGGAGATCTGTCAGCTCATTCTTGCCTTACTTCAATGATGGCCCAAGTGGAAAGTAGTGCTATAGTGGGCTTCCTCATACTGCCTATTCTCCCACTTGCCAGGATGTGGGTATCTTGGGATATCTCTGTACCACTGAAGTAGCAATTGAAAGTTGATTGTTCATCTGGAGCCCAGAGAATTTAATTTAGTGTTTTTTTTTTTTTTTCTTTGAACCTGATGTGAATTCTAGAAACCTTTGTTAGGAAAAAGCACAGCCTCAGATGGAGGCAGCCTAAACTGTGTTCTTGTTTTTTCATGGTGTTTCTGAGCATTTTGCTGAAGCTGCTCTCAGGCACCCCCTTCTTCATTGCTCCCTCCAGAAAGGGTTGCTAGCCTTAACTTCAGCTGGTGCAAAATATTTGACTGTAGCCAAACTTCAGCCATTGGATCCTTCAACATGGAACTTTGGACTGTGTTTTCAAAAAACATCAAGTAATGGCTTATTAAAGTGAATTTGCCAGAGGCGGTTTTTGAGCAGGAATCATAACTCAAATTAAATTGAAGTAAACTCCTTGATCCTCCCATGAAAATCAAGTTACCTGGCCTCCAAGTCATGAGGAAATGGGTGTGCAAGGCTGAGATTTCTACAGCAATAAAGGAAACTCACACTGGGCCAGAGAGGCCTACCGTCTGCCCACTCTCCTGCACTGACCCTTTGGAGGGGGTCCTTGTGTGCTGAAGCTAACTCAAGATGGAAAGTGAAACCACATGTGCCGTGACCTTTAGGTTTTATGAGTAGACACTCTTCATTTGATTTTCTACAGAAATAATATAAATTATTCTTTAGGTTTAAAAAAGAGCACTTATAATG
Source organism: Galagoides demidoff (assembly GCA_963574575.1). Classification (NCBI taxonomy): domain Eukaryota; kingdom Metazoa; phylum Chordata; class Mammalia; order Primates; family Galagidae; genus Galagoides; species Galagoides demidoff. Next base: position 5,901 of record CAUYQV010164950.1, on the reverse strand, counting down.
CAATATGTGAATAATCAATGGGGTTGATTTTCTTTTTTCCTACTGTTTGTCCTCATTTATTTAACTGCTTATAATTCTACTGTTTTGTGTATGAATAAGATACTCGATCTGGCCTTAAAATGACACACAAAGATAGGCTGTGGGCCCCTGGAAAGGGGAGAGTTGCCTCTTACAGAATCTCTCATGCCCTTTCCAGCATTGCTGGTCTGATGTACAAGATGGTTTTACCTAATTTTCTCTTGGAACATATCTTTCTCTACCACTAACTTGTCACACCTTTTGTTTCATTCTGAGCCTGTAATTTTAGTCATCTGCCCTAGGTGCAGACATGTTGGGAAAGTAAGGATGTTGGGGAGGAAAAAGAGGGGAATGTATTTTAGATGAGGGTTGGGAGTACAGTAGATTAGAAGACCAGACATCAAAGTCCAAGGTCCTATCAGACTTGGTAAAAGGTGAGAGCCTATTGAACCAGGAGGAAGAAAAGAAGATTAACTAGCTAGCTAGAAAAATATTTAGCTTTCCTTTTCTTTTTTTCTTTTTTGGAGGGGAAGTAGGAATAGTGTGGGGAGGGAGCAGAGAAGGGGGTGAGAATGAGATGTGGAAAGGAGTGTCCTTTTTGGCACACAACTAATTGCTTACCTTAGAGTCTCATTTTTTTGGTTTCACAGAAGCCCATCATGATCTATTATACTTATTTATGAATCCAAGGGGTGGTGACATCATTCTCACAGCTTACTATGTGGAGTTGTTCTGGCTCCCAGCTGGCTGTGAGCAGTAAACCATTCCCCTGTACTCTTTCTCCAGCTTGCCATTACCTTTGAACTGCAGTGGGGCAGGCATGACAAATAAGAAGTGGGCTGGGGGTTTCTCTTTCTTTTTTAGTTCATTGTTTGCCATGCTGGGAATTAGAAGACAGACACCAGGTTCCAGGATAGTGTTATTTCTTCTTCTGCATGATGTATGGTGGACTCCCTTTGCTGGTTTGTGCAGTGATACTGAGAAAATAAGTGAACAGAAACTATCCTGGTAGGACAGCACATAACCTAGTGAGCGATCTCACTCCATTCCAGGAGTGGTAGTTTAGATTGTACCTCTTTTGCTAAGTCCCCAGGATCCCCTGTCCCTGGTTTAGGGACTAACTATAGCACAAAGTAATATGTGCCAATGCTATTTGTGAAATGTTTGGTCTTTCTAAATGACTAATGGATTTGTTTGGGGTTTTTGCTTAAGTTTTGAACCAAATTCTAGAGTCAACTGATACTATTTAATAATCTGGAAAATAGAATAATGATGTATTAATAAATGAAGATTCCTCCTTGCGACATATGCTAGATTGTGGAAGATGTAAAATATTCAACTTTTTCCTCCTTTTTTTTTTTGACTTTGTATTTTATTGCATGTTTCCTTCGTTTTTAATCAATAAAAAAATAAATTGTCCTTAGTAGTATTGGATGCTTTATTTTAGTGGCTGTTGGTGAGGAGCTGTGGGTTATGGGTCATGGAATCACTACTAACTTTAATTTTTCTTTTCTTTCTTTCTTTCTTTCTTGTTTTTTTTTTTTTTTTTTTTTTTTTGAGACGGAGTCTTACTATGTCGCCCTTGGTAGAGTGCTGTGGCGTCACAGCTCACAGGAACCTCAAACTCTTGGGCTTAAGCTATTCTCTTGCCTTAGCCCCCCAAGTACAGGCACCTGCCACAACTCCTGGCTGTTTTTTTGTTGCAGTTGTCTTTGTTGTTTAGCTGGTCCGGGCTGGGTTTGAACTCGCCAGCCTGGGTGTATGTGGCTGGCGCTCTGCTGATTGAAACTGCAATCATGGAGGTTAAGGTAAGATTCTATACTCCTCTGTACTCTTGTCATCCTTGTACTGGATGGATAATCTCTCTTCATCTTTCCCGATAGCAGTCGCCTTGGATCCATGGTAGGACTGCTTCTGGGTCCTGGTATTTCAGAGCTCAGGGCTATAGAGCCCGGGAATTAGCAATGCTGTGTGTCAGCAGTTTGAGTTTACTTTCAAGATGGACAGGTAATAAAAGTGGACTCTGTTGTGGTGACAGGGAGGAGGTGCTGGTTAGGTAAAAGTGACTGTGGTGTGTGTAGAGGGAAGAGATCGGGGTCAAGAATAAATTGTGCCTTTCTACTTAATCATTCTTTCTAACAAGATCAAGTCCCTAGGCTTGGTTGCTTAGCTTTACTTACTATATAGGCAGTGCTCAGTGCAGCAGTTCAGGGATTTCTCCTTTGGGTCAGATTATCTACCCCAAATTTGTTGTTGTTTTAATAGACTTTATATATTAGAGAATTTTTAAATACATAACAAAATTGAGTAGGAAGTGCAGAGTTCCTACATACCTCCTTACCCTATCCGTGAACGATCTCTTCTGCCGTCAACATACCCCATTGGAGTAGTACATTTGATACAATTGATGAACCTGCACTGACATATTGTCACCCAAAGTCTGTAGATTACATTAGGTTCATTCTTTGTGTTGCACATTCTATGGGTTTTGATAAATGTATAATGTATAATACCATACAAAGTAGTTTCATTGCCCTGAAAATCCTGTGTACTGCCTATTCATCTTTTTCCCTCCCCTACAAACCCCCATGGGAACCACTGATCTTTTTACTTTCTGTTACCTTTTCCAAGATGTCACAAAGTTAAAATAGAATCATACAGTATGTAGCTTTTTTTCAGTTGACTTCTTTAACTTAGTAATATGTATTTAGGTTTCTTCCATTTTTTTATAGCTTGATAGTTCATTTCTTTTTAGTAAGGAATGATATTTTATTGTACAATAGTTTATCCACTCACCTACTGGAGGACATCTTGATTGCTTCCATGTTTAGCAATTATATCTAAATATATCTATGTGTAGGTTTTTGTGTGCACAGATGTTTTCAGTTCATTTGGATAAATAACAAGGAGTGCAATTGCCAGATTGTACAGTAAGGGTATGTTTAGTTTTGTAAGAAACTGTCAAACTTGTCCAAAGTTACTGTACTGTTTTCATTCTCATCAGCAGTGAACAAGAATTCCTATTACTTCGCATTTTTAATAGTGTTTGGCATTGTTGCTATTCTGGATTTGGCCATTCTAATAGATGTGTAGTGTTAATTTGCAATTCTCTGATGACATATGGTGTACATTTTTTCATATGCTAATTTACAATATCTTTGGTGAGCTACGTATTTGGGGTTTTGACCTTTTTTCCTCCAATTTTAACTTTTTCTTTTTAGGCAAGCATGGAACAAAGTTTATTGAGGAAGAGAAAGATAGGTTTACAGAGTAAGAGCAAGATGCATGCACCACAGACAGCAAATGGGTCTCCATGGCCAGACCAAGGAGGCAAAGAAGCCCATATTTTAACTTTTCATTTTCAAGTAATCTCAGACTTTAAAAAAGTTGCAAAAACTGTGTAAAAAAGTGTAAAAAACCCAGCTTCTCCAAATGTTAACATTTTACATAACCATGTATTATCAAAACCAAGAAATCAACATTGACCGTATAATTTAAGGCTTAATCCCTAAAGCTTATGCAAATGTTGTCAATTGTCCAACTATTAACTAGTCTTTTTTTTGTCCCAAGATTCAATCTTACGTTGTCTTTAGTTGTTACAGTTTCTTAGTTCCCTCCAATTCTTCCAGGTCTGTAATTCATCTGTAATTCTTATAACCCTGACACTTTTGAAAAGTAATGGCTAATTATTTTGCAGAATGCCTCTCAGTTTGGGTTTGCCTGATATTTTCTCGTGATTGAATTCATATTGGCAAGGTGAGGTGACTCATGCCTGTAACTTCAGCACTTTGGGAGACTGAGGCAGGAGGATCATTTGAACTCAGGACTTTGAGACCAGTCTGGGCAACATAGTAGAATTTGCTTCTACAAAACCAAAAATTAAAAATTAGCAGGGTGTGGTGGTGTACGGTAGTCCCTCCTACTCGGGAATCTGAGGCAGGAGGATTGATTGTCCCCATGAGTTTGAGGCTGCAGTGAACTATGATTATGCTAGGCACTTCAGTCTTGGTGACAGATCAAGACCTTGTCTCTTTAAAAAAAAAAAAAAATTAGGTCATGCCTTTTAGGGAAGAAAACCACAAAATTGATGAATTGATGCCCGACAATTTGCTGCATCATCAAGAGGCAGATGATGCAAATGCATCTCATTACTCTTTCTCTAAACTTGAATCATCTGGTTAAGGGGTGTTTGTTGGGTTTCTTCACTACAAAGTTACTATTTTTACCTATTGTAATTAATATTTTATGTGGAGATAATTTGAGACTATATAATTATTCTGTTGCTCATCATACTTTGCCCACTAATCTTAGCATCCTTCGATGATTCTTGCCTAATGCAGTTATTGTGATTTTGCCAAATGTTGATTTTTCTATTTCCATCTTTCCTTTTATGTTCATTAATTGGAATTTTGTGAGGAAGAGTTTTCCTTTTTCCCTCACTGTGCATGAATTCAGTTACTTATATAAGCATGGACTTGCCAAACAGTGTACTGTCAATACTTACTAATTTTTTGCTGATGGGAGAAATGATATTGTAGTGGATTGGTTTAATCTGATTTTTCTAATTATGTGTGAGGTTGGAAGTTAAAGGAGTATTTATAGATAATAGACTTTTGATCATTTTTAAGTCAGGTAATGGAGTTTTAATAATTCTGTGTGTATTTTTTCTAACGGTCCTTTATCAAATAGGTCCTTATCAGATCCTTATCAGATACTTTCTCTCTTGTCTGTGGCTTATCTTCTCATCCTCTTAACATTGTCTTTCACAGAGCAGAAGCATTTAATTTGGATGATATCCAGCTTATCAATTATTTCTTTCATGGATCACATCTTTGTGTTATATCTAAAAATACATTACATGCCCAAGGTCATCTAGGTTTTCTCCTATGTTGTTTTCTAAGGGTTTCATAGTTTTGCATTTTTTTTTTTGAGACAGAGCCTCAAGCTGTAGTCCTGGGTAGAGTGCTGTGGCATCACAGCTCACAGCAACCTCAAACTCCTCGGCTTAAGCGATTCTCAGACTCCAAAGTAGCTGGGACTACAGGCACCCGCCACAAGGCCTGGCTATTTTTTGGTTGTAGTTGTTACTGTTTGGCAGGCCTGGGCTGGATTCAAACCTGCCAGTTTAGGTGTATGTGGCTGGCGCCTTAGCCCTTGAGCTACAGGTAATGAGCCCATAGTTTTGCATTTTATATTTAAGTCTGCAATCTATTTTGAGTTAATTTCAGTGAAGGGTGTAAATTTGTTAATATATTCAGTTGTTTTGCACGTGAATGTTAACTATAATCATGGACTCATCAGATTCTTTAGGCCAAGAGTCCTTAAACTTTTTAAACAGGGGGCCAGTTCGCTGTCCCTCAGACTGTTGGAGGACTGGACTATGGGCCCTGGGACAAGTCGGCTGCTCAGCAGGACAGGCAATGGTGGTAGAAACACCCGGTGGGCTTGATAAATGTCCTAGGTGGGCTGCAGTTTGAGGACACCTGCTCTAGGCACTTCTTTCAGTTTTTGCCTGACATATTTTGCTGTCCTTTGTTAGGCACATACACATTAAAGATTATTGTGTCTACTTGAAGAATTGATCCCTTTATCATTATGTAGTATCCCTTTTTGTCCCTGATAACTTTCCTTGGTATGAAGTCTGTTCTGTCTGAAATTAATATAGCTACTCTCATTTTGTTGTGATTAGTATGTAGCAAGTATGTTTTTCTTCTTTCCTTCACTATTTTTTTTTTTAAGACATTTTTTTTTGAGATGGAGCCTCAAGCTATCCCCCTGGGTAGAGTGCCATGGCATCACAGCTCATAGCAACCTCCAACTCCTGGGCTCAAGCGAGTCTCCTGCCTCCGCCTCCCAAGTAGGACCACAGGTGCCCGCCACAAC
>CAUYQV010164948.1:0-23061 GCA_963574575.1 Galagoides demidoff | reverse complement strand
GCCATGGCATCACAGCTCATAGCAACCTCCAACTCCTGGGCTCAAGCGAGTCTCCTGCCTCCGCCTCCCAAGTAGCTGGGACCACAGGCACCTGCCACAACGCCCAGCCATTTTTTGGTTGCAGCCGTCATTGTTGTTTGGCACGCCGGGCTGGGGATTCGAACCCGCCACCTTAGGTGTATGTGTCTGGCGCCTTAGCCGATTGAGCCACAGGCACCGAGCCAGCCTTAGCTTTGCAGGGACTACAGGTGCTATCGCTCCATGGTACCCAGCTCCATCTACCCACTTCTAATGTAACTTTATCAAACTATATATTTTTTATTTAATATCATCCCTCATTCTTGACACAAGTATGAATCACATACCAGTTTTAAAACAGAGCCTCATAGAGTGTAGCAAATATATATCTAACACGTGTTCATTGAACCTCAATACTATTAATAGAATAGGCTCCACTCCACTAATTTATTCAAAAACTAGAAATGGGACAGGTAGCTAATGCCTGTAAATCCTAGCATTTTGGGAGACTGAGGCAGAAATGCTTAAGCCAGGGGGTTCAAGACTAGTCTGGGAAATAGTGAGACAATAAGTCTCTAGAAAAATAATTAAACAATTAGCTGAGCATGGTGGCATGCACCTCTAGGCCAAGGTACTCAGGAGGCTGAGGAAGGGGGATCACTTGAACCCAGGAGTTTGAGGTTGCAGGGAGCTACGATAATGCCCCTGTACTGTAGTCCAAACAACAGAGTGAGACCTTGCCTTGAGGAAAAAAAAAAAAAAGTAAATAAAAACCCAACTAGGAATGGCCTTTCACTGTCCAACCCTCTGATATTTTATCAAACAGTCAATAAGCTTTACAAAAACAAGTTCATTTGTCTAACCCTTTCTTTCTTTTGCTTTAAATGAATCTCCTATTCCATCCAGTCAAACTGGTCTACACTTGGCCTCAAAAGCACCTTAAACTTTTCCCCATCCTTTTGGTCCCATTTCCTTTCTGCTGATACAGCATTAGATAGTCTTTAAAGCACAAGTACAACCTGGCAGCTCACAAACCAGATTAAACTCACAAGACATGCTTGGTTTAGTTTGACTTGTAGTTAAATTTTTTTCTTCTAATTATTCATCACTATTCAATAATTGGAAGCTTTCATGGTCAAACCAACACTTCAGATTTTCTGTGACAACTCAAAGGTCAAGCAGACCTAGATCCTTGCACAATGTCAATTGGCAGAAACTGAGTAGAGGCTGCCCTCTTTGGACTGGGCTTGTCTAATCTGACTCCAGACTAAGTTTTCCCTGTTAGGATTTGGGTTAGTGTAACCTGTTTTAAGAACTATTAATGAACCAAGTTCCAGATAGTCCTTAAAGTTTTTTTCTAGACTCCCAGTAATCCCATTCACATTTTAGACCAAACACCAATTATTTATATTTTTCACCTGCAATTAATAATATATTGCTTTATAGAAACATATAATTACCCTGATATTAAAGAGAGCAGAGATAGAAATGCTTTGAGGTGAAGAGGGTACCCCACAAAACTTACCGGGTGGCAATAACTGTTCATTCATTTAATGAATATTAATTCTGCTTTTAATATGGGGATTTAATAAGTACTTAATATACATTTAATCTTTGCAACAATGCTGTGAAGTGGATATATTCTATTTTCCAGATGACGGAACTGAAGCAAACCAGGCTTCTAATCCCAATTTTTTTGACTCCAAATCTTGTAGTGTAGTCCTTTTAATTACTGAGTAAATCCATCCTTATTATCAGTGAGATGGTCCAGAAGCTTGATTTTTCTCAGTGCAACCTGAGCTAATCAGCTGATAAAAACTAATTAATAGGAGCTAAACTCTCAAGAGATATATGTCTTAAAATGTCATCTTATGGCTCGGCACCTGTGGCTCAAGTAGCTAAGGCGCCAGCCACATACACCTAAAGGTGGCGGGTTCGAATCCAGTCCAGGCCTGCCAAACAACAATGAAGGCTGCGACCAAAAAAATAGCCAGGCGTTGTGGTCCCAGATACTTGGGAGGCTAAGGCAGAAGACTTGCTTGAGCCTAGGAGTTGGAGGTTGCTATGAGCTGTGATGCTACAGCACTCTACCCAGGGAGATAGCTTGAGGCTCTGTCTCAAAAAAAAAAAAAAAAAAAGTCATCTTATAACTTTATAAGTCAGAGATTGCTGTTAGCAAGTCAATGTACTCTTTTACCATCAATCGTCAATACTTGAGAAGCTAAATTATAATTGAAAGTGGCTTAGTAAATAAGGCATCACTGCAAAAAAAGATTAATCAAATGATTTTTCTGACTAATTCACCCAACTATTTTTTTTTCTTTTTTGTTTTTAGAGACAAAGTTTCACTCTGTTACCCCAGGCTAGAGTGCCATAGTGTCATAGCTCACCACAACTTCAAACTCCTGGGCTCCAGAGATCCTCTTGCCTCAGCCTCCCAAGTAGCTGGGACTACCGTCACTTACCACAATGCCCAACTAATTTTTCTATTTTTTTTAGTAGAGACAGGGTCTTGCTCTTGTTCAGAGCTGGTCTCAAACTCTTAAGCTCAAGCAATCCACCCACCTCAGCCTCCCAGAGTGCTAGGACTACAGATGTGAGACACTGCGCCAGGCCTACTTCACACAACCATTCAACTTACTATGCCACAATACCATGGAAAGAACAGACAGATACCAGACCATCCATCTGTCCAGGTGACCTTCACAACAAACAGTGATCAAAGCACAGTGGACAAACCCTCATGCTTTGGGATCTTCTCGAGATTCCATGCAGATCATCATCCTCCTTTCTGTTATTACATGCTTTCTTAAGAATAATATAATCGGAGAGGGGTGTCTAATCTTTTTGCTTTTCTGCATGACATTAGAAGAAGAGTTGTCTTGGGACATACATTAAATACACAAACACTAATGAAAGCAAGTGAACCAAAAAAGGTCCATGGATAATTTTCAAGATTCTGCAACTAAGCAAAATAAGCAAAAAAGTCCTACATAATCTGCATGCAGCCTGTGGGCTGCAGGTTACAAACACAATTTTTAAAACTATAATTGTTTGCATTTATTCAGACTTTGATTCAATTTCCAGACCTTATTTCTACTTATTTTAAACACTGAATGAATCCTATCTTCTAAGGGAACTATCATAAATTACTAAGCTGATTCATTTTATACTGATTTTGTTATTTAATTCTCATCCTGGAAAGCACTTCATAGTAGCCCTCATGCACAGCCTAGAGGTGTCATATTTTTATTTCACTTGTAGATACTCATGTTTTGTCTTCCTAACCAGACTGTAATCAATTTAAGGGCACTAAAAATAATAATAGATGTAAAGAGCTCTTTGTAATTTATAAATTCCTTATTATACATTCCCATTTCATTCACAAAACCACATAGAAAAATCATTCAAGTTAATATTCCCTCCCCCTTTTTTTCTTCAAAATGTTAAAACTGAAGTTAAGAGAAGTAAATTGAACTATCTAAGCTTGTAAAATTAGTCAATGGCAAGACCAGGATCTTGGGGCTTTCCATCATACTTCCTGCTACGTTACACTGCCTCCATGTGACCATGTTCAATATTCTCTTCTGTGTCCCAGCGTACCACCTTGTATTCAATAAATAATTATGGAGGCTCTTTATTGTAATTATAAATCAAAATCATCATAATTCTTATTCTATGAATATTAACAATTATCTACCATGCTTCTCAACTGTGTAAGTGGTTGTTAGCCAATGTAGTTCTAGATCAGTGTTTCTCAATGTATAGCCAAGGAATATCTGCATTAGAGTCACTTAGAATGCTTATCAAAACTGCAGATTCCTAAGCCGGCCGCAGTGGCTCACGCCTGTAATCTAGCACTCTAGGAAGCTGAGGTGGTTAGATCTTGAGCTCCAGAGTTTAAGACCACCCTGGGCAAGAGTGAGACCTTGTCTCTAAAAAGAAAATAGCAGGGCATTGCAGTGAGCGCCTGTAGTTCCACCTACTCAGGAGGCTGAGGCAAGAGGATCACTTGAGCCCAAGAGTTTGAGGTTGCTGGGAGCTATGAAACCATGGCACCCTACCCAGAGCAACAGAGGGAGACTCTGTCTAAAAAAAAAAAAAAAAACCAAAACCTGCAGATTCCTGAGCTTTTCCTCAATTCCATTGAATTCTTGGTGACAGAACTCAGAAATAGACATTTTAACAGGCTTCCCACATATGAGTTAATGTCAGTAAAATTTGACAACCAGTGTTTTCAATAAATATAATAAGGGATACAGTGAAAATAAAAGACCAGATTCCCTTGGGAAATCCGTATCAACATATAAAAATAGAAAAGAAGATATATTTTCTTGGGCAGCACCTGTGGCTCAGTGAGTAGGGCGCTGGCCCCATATACCAAGAGTGGTGGATTCATAACCAGCCATGGCCAAACTGCAACAAAAAATAGCCAAACGTTGTGGTAGTCCCAGCTACTCAGGAGGCTGAGGCAAGTGAATCGCCTAAGCCCAAGAGCTAGAGGTTGCTATGAGCCTTGACGCTACAGCACTCTACCAAACATGACAAAGTGACACTCTGTCTCTAAAAAAAAGATATATTTTTTTGATTCTAAGATACCCTCAATTGTAAGATACATCATTGATTTAATAGTAGCTTTTGAAGAGGCATTTTCCAGTTTTTCTAAAGTGACTATATTTGGATTTTGCATTAAGAGGGAAAAATTAATCATTTACATTAAATGTTTAAACTTAGAATATAGGACTTATTAATTGTGAAGAAAGTAAAACTAAATTACCTGAATGTTTTAAGCCTGAATGACTGACAGACTGATATTAAGATGAAAACACATGGGAAAGACAAGAACAAAGAAAAAAAAAAAACTGAGGTCAGGATGATAAACATAATCTTAGACATTACTTTGAAGGTAGATCCATCTTTTAAACAACTGATAAATCTATATTCACACACCCCTCAAGGGAGAATGTATAGGGAAAAAATGGCCAAAAGACTAACTGTGAAGCACTGCAGGATTCTGGAAGACTAATGAAAAATAACATTGACTATAGAATGTAAATTTAGAAGACTTTTACTCTCTATTCCTAGGGTTTATTTATTTGCCATGGAAGTGGTTAGGGGTTACTTCCCTTAATGCTAGAATAGTAATTCTAAAACTTTACCATGGATCAGAATCATTTGGAGGTCTTGTTAAAACACACAGTTCAGGCTCTGTGCTGTAGCTCGTGGGTACGGTGCCAGCCACATACCCTGGGGCTGGCGATCTGGGCCTGCTAAAGAAAAATGACAACTGCAACAAAAAAATAGCTGGATGTTGTGGCAGGTGCCTGTAGTCCTAGCTACTTGGGAGACTGAGGCAAGAGAATCACTTAAGCCCGAGAGTTTGAGGTTTCTGTGAGTTGTGATGCCACAGCACTCTACCAATGGCGACATAGTGAGACTCTGTCTCAAAAAAACCCCACACATACAGAGTTTAGCTGACTGTGGTGGTTTAGGCTTGTAATCCCAGCACTTTGGGAGGCTGAGGTGGAAGGATAGCTTGAGGCCAGGAGTTCAGGACCACAGAATGAGACCAATCCATTCTATTCCCATTTCTTTAAAAAAAAAAAAAATAAGAAAAAATAGCCAGGTCTTGGTGGCATGTACCTAGAGTCCCACTTACTTAGGGGTATACTTTGTATCCAAAAATTAGATAGTAGAAGGATACTTTGAATCCAAAAATCAGATGCTGCAGAAGCTAGGATCACCACTGTACTCTAGCCTGGGCAGCAAAGACTTCATCTTTACAAGGTAAATTTTTTACAAAATTAGTGAGGCACAATGTCAAATTGGGAGGCTGAGGCAGGAAGGAGGATCAGTTGAGCTCAGGCGTTTGAGGTCATGGTGAGCTATGACTGTACTATTACACTCTAGCCTGGGGAACAGAGCAAGACCTTGTCTCTAAAAAAAAAAGAAAGAAAAAAAAAGGCTTGGCACCTGTGGCTCAAGCAGCTATGGCGCCAGCCAAGTACACCTGAGCTGGGGGGTTCGAATCCAGCCCTGGCCCGCCGAACAACAATGACGGCTGCAATGAAAAAAAAAAACAGCCGGGTGTTGTGGCAGGCACCTGTAGTCCCAGCTACTTGGGAGGCAGAGGCAGGAGAATCACTTGAGCCCAGGAGTTGGAGGTTGCTGTGAGCTGTGATGCCACAATGCCACAGCGCTCTACCCAGGGTGGCAGCTTGAGGCTCTGTCTCAAAAAAAAGAAAAAGAAAAACAACAACACATGCACCCAGAACACATACACAGAGAGTTCCTGATTCTGTAGATCTGGAGTAGGGCCAGAGAATTTTATTATTTATTTATTTAGGCCAGGGCTAGGTTTGAACCCACCATCTTTGACATACGGGACCTGAACCTTACTCCTTGAGCCACAGGCACTGCCCCGAGAATTTTATTTTTAATAGGTTCTCAGATGATATCAATAGTACTAATCCAAAAAAATCACACTTTGAGAAAAACAGTACTACAGCTGATATATTTCTGGCAAACTAGTGGGTTGGCAGGACAGAAGTATTCTCTTTTTTTTTTTTTTTGAGACAGAGTCTTACTTAGTCACCCTTGATACAGTGATGTAGCATCATAATTCACAGCAACCTCAAACTCTTGAGCTCAAGAGATCCTCCTGCCTCAGCTTTCTGAGTAGCTGGGACTACAAGGGCCCACCACAACAATGGGCTATTTTTTGAGACAGGGTCTTACTCTTGTTCAGGCTGGTCACCAGCTCCTGATCTCAAGCAATCCACCTGCCTCGGCCTCCCCAGAATGTTAGAATTACAAGCATGAGAGACAATACCTCCTAGCCAGGGCAGAAGTATTCTTGAGGAGAGAAATCCTAAGTAAAGAAAGAGGCAGGCATGATATATATGTTCCAGTAACAAAACTTTAATTATTGGCATAAGACCAAGGGAACACGGATTCTGAATTGAAAGTGATACATAGTCCTTGAAATCATTTCTGGTACAAGCTACTGAGGCCCATATTTAGGTCCCACATTAATAAAGGACTACATACATCGGAAAGCTATAACCCAATTATAGCCCAAGAATATGGGGAAAGGGGAGAGGGAAGGGAGGGGATGGGGGAGGCTGGGTGGAGGGAAGGTGATTGGTGGGATCACACCTATGGTTCATCCTATAAGGGTACATGTGAATCTTTCTAAATGCAGAATATCGTCTATAATATTGTCTTAACACAATAACTAAGAAAATGACATGAAGGCTATGTTAACCAGTTTGATGAAAATATTTCAAATTGTATATAAAAATAGCACACAGTACCCCATGATTGTATTACTGTACACAGCTATGATTTAATTAAAAAAAAAAAAGGACTACATAAATAAAACTGAGAGAACCATTTCACTAATACTCTAGCATATTTGGGCTATGATAAACGGGAGGGGGAAGGTGATTTCCCCTCATTCACCATTCTGTATCTCCAGCTTCACTGGGACAGAGGAGCATCTGGGGAAGCAGCACCAGCTGAACGTCACAGGACTGGATTTGGTTCTAAACAAGGGTGGGACTCGCTGGGGGGGCCCTCCGAAATAAATGAGTCAAGGATGTATTTTGCAGGCAGCTGGAATTTCAGCAAGCAATTGAAGACCAGAGTCAGGACAAGTTGAGTTCTATGGAACCCCTTAATTTTACCTCAGAATTTTCTCACATATCTTGAATAGAAAGCTTAAAGAGGAGTAAAGGTATATATGCCCTGTACCTATGCCATTATCTACCCAGAGTTAATTTTACTCCAGCTAACAATAAAGAACCATTAATTTATTTTTATTGATACCATCAACATAATAAAAGCAAGATGTTTGAACTGTAACTCTTATAAGTATCAGCAGGATAAACTGAGGACGTGACCAGGATAAACTGAAGAATAATTAGAATGCTGCTACACTCTAGTGGTGAGGAGATAAGGGCTCAGGGGTGTCCACAGAAGGAGTGAAGAAAGGAAAGGGGTATATGGTGTCAGTAGGGCTTGACAGATGGGATAGCAATCAGTGCACTAGGGGAAAAAATTAAAGAGGGCACCAAGTTTTCTGTCATAGTAGCTAAAACAGTTGGGATCCAACTAACAAAAATAGAATTTTTTAAAAAATAATCATATTGATAGTTGGAGATGTACTTTTTGCATTTCTTAAAGCTGAGGTAACAATCAATCTCTTATTTTAATCAGGAGAGTACTGTATAGTTTAATTCTTCCTTATTTCATACTAAAAGATTTTTCATCTGAATTTTTATAGCATTTATTGTTCGTACCACTCATTTATTGTTAATTATTAAGTAACATATTATTAGTGTCTTATTTCCCCTGTCAGACTGTTTTACATTTGTATCCCCCATATCTCACTCTCTAGAAAGGGGTCCTCAAACTTTTTATTTTTATTTTTTTGAGACAGAGCCTCAAGCTGTCACCCTGGGAAGAGTGCCGTGGCATCACAGCTCACAGCAACCTCCAGCTCCTGGGCTCAAGCGAGTCTCCTGCCTCCACCTCCCAAGTACCTGGGACCACAGGCACCCACCACAATGCCTGGCTATTTTTTTTTGGTTGCAGCCATCATTGTTGTTTGGCGGGCCTGGCCTGGATTTGAACCTGCTACCTTAGGTGTACGTGGCTGGTGCCTTAGCCACTTGAGCCACAGGCGCCGAGTCCTCAAACTTTTTAAACAGCAGGGGCCAGTTCACTGTCCCTCAGACTGTTGGAGGGCTGACTGTGGGCCCCGGGACAAGTCAGCTGCTAAGCAGGATAGGCAGCGGTGGCAAAAACGTCCAGCAGGCCAGATAAATGTCCTAGGCAGGCCTCATGTGGCCGGTGGGCCATAGTTTGAGGACGCCTGCTCTAGAACTATCAATAATTATATGCAAAGTATACTTTTCTGAAGCATGGGTTCAGATATCCTTTGAAAAATACAAAGGACACATTAAAAATCGAAATTAATAAGGGAGCCAGGCATGGTACCATGCATGGGTAGTCTCAGCTATGTGAGAGGCTGAAGAAGGAGTTGCTTTAAAAAAAAGAGGAAGGGGGAGAAAAAAGAAAAAAATTTCATCTCTGTGAAGTCTAAGGAAAAAGAAATTATAATTGATATTCTAAAAGATGTAAGGTCAGGATGCCATTAAACAAAAAAAGAATGAGACAGAACTCTTGGAAATGAAACACAGAACAAAAAAGAGTATAAAATCACAGAAAAGATAACTATCAAAGAAATAAAAGTAAGAAATTTCACTGAAAGACATAAGTTTCCGCACTGAATGTGATGAACAGCCCAATGGATAATGCAACACCCACACAAAGATATACCAAATACTGAAATGTCAAAACATCAAGAATAAAGTCAAATAAAGTCAAATAAACTTCAAAAAGAAGTAACAGGTTATATACAAAGGTCTGGAGTCATACAAATATCAGACTTCTCTGTAATCACTTGGAAACTAGAACACAATTGACCAATGATTTCAAAATGAAGAAAAAGTATTTTCAACTTTGAATTTTATACCTAGCCAAACTATAAAATGTAAAGGTAGAATGAAAATCTATCTTTTTCAGACATACAAAGTCTACAAAAATGTATTTCCCCTGCACTCTTTCTCAGGAAGCTAATTAAGAATTTGCTCTACCAAAGTAAAGATAGAGGAAAATAGGAGCTCCAAGAAACAAATCCATATAAAGGAGAGGACGAAGGAATTCCTAAGAAAATAACGAAGAAAAATCCTAGGATGTCAGCTGTGCAGGAGACTGATAAAACAAGAAGTGTGGATCAGAGTCAGAGAAGTGAGGCAGGACAGATGTATCTAAGATTAAAACGTACCAAAAAAACCCAGGCGAGGGGGCTCATGCCTGTAATCCCAGCACTCGGGAGGCTGAGGCAGGTGGATCACTTGAGCTCAAGAGTGCTACACCACCCTAAGCAAGAACAGATCCATCTCTAAAAACTAGCCAGGTGTTGTGGTGAGGGTCTGTCGTCTCAGCTACTCTGGGAGGCTGAGGTAAGAAGACTGCTTGAGCCCAAGAGTTTGAGGTTGTTGTAAGCTATGATGCCATGGCACTCTACCAAGAGTGACAAAGTGAGACTCTGTCTTAAAAAATAAAAAATAAACTATACCAAGATATAACTTACTATATATGATCATACTGGTAAGTCTATGGCTAAGTTGGTGGTAGAGGAATCAAACAAATAAAATAATGAGGCAATTGTCAATTCTAGGAAAAACTAAAAGTATAATAAGAAATCACAGCTTGGCGCCTGTAGCTTAGCGGCTAGGGCACCAACCACATACAATGGAGCTGGCGGGTTTGAACCCAGCCTGGGCCTGCCAAACAACAACGACAACTACAACCAAAAAATAGCCAAGTGTTGTGGCGGGCACCTGTAATCCCGGTTACACGGGAGGCTGAGGCAAGAGAATCGCTTAAGCCCAAGAGCTGGAGGTTGCTATGAGCTGTGATACGACTGCACACTACCAATGACAACATAGTGAGACTCTGTCTCAAGAAAAAAAAAAAGAAATCACAGTAAAATGCCTCATTTAGTGGTGAATATTTATATAACTCTAATGCTTTAAACATTCAGTACTTCAATCAAAAATTGTGAGAAGTAAGTGGGATATTAGAGTAATAGGAGGAATAATGATATGAGAGAAGTTATCTAAAGTCTCATTTTCCAGAGGAATACATCAACAAACAATATCTATATATATATTTTTTTAATTGAGACAGAGTCTCACTTTGTTGTCCTTGGTAGAGGGCCATGGCATCATAGCTCACAGCAACCTCAAACTGTTGGGCTCAAGCAATTCTCTTGCCTCAGCCTCCTGAGTAGCTGGGACTACAGGTGCCCACCACAATGTCTGGCTATTTTTTTTTGTTGTTGTTGTTAAGCAGGCCCGGGCCAGGTTCAAACCCACCTACCTCAGTGTATGTAGCTGGCGCACTTGCCCACTGAGCTATGGGCACCACCAGTTATTTTTATTTTTAATGGCTTCACATCTTCAATTGCTTTGAAGAAAATATTATGCTATCTCAGCTTATTTCTGAAATTATTTAATGTGGATAAGATTGTAATCATATTGAATATATATTATAATTGCAATTTTTATTAAGCATTATTATGTAGATCAATATATTTTCATACTCCATAGAAGTATGAAATGATTTATCCATCAGCACACTTTCCATGAGGCCCTAGCATGTGCCAGACCTCTTAAAGGAAGAGCTCACACTCGGATGGATGTATAAACTTCAATAAATTTCTGGGTCCTAACTAATTTTCTACTTTTCTATTAAGTTGTTTTCAATTATGTGTCAATGCACTAAGATTTTCCCCTTCTATCTTTCTTCTTCATTCAGAAGAAATTCTTAAGAGAGAGGCTACTGCATCCAAAGATACGAACAGCTTTATAATTCATAATTATAAGTACAATTTTATAAGGCTACCACTAATATATAGGAACCTCCCATCAATAACTTCAGAGTTGGTTTTACTTCAATTGGCATTATATTTCACACACATAATCATCATCATTAATTTAAACTGAAGTAATACAGCTTATTAGGAGTGTGTATAAGTCCATTTTGTACTGCTATGATAGAATACCTGAGACTGGGTAAGGTATAAGAAACCAAAATTTATTTGGCTCACAGTTCTGGAAGCTGGGAGGTCCAAGAGCATGGCACCAGCATCTGGCGAGAGCCTCATGCTGTGTCATGCCATGGTGGAAGGCAGAAGGGCGAGAGAGGGGACGGAGAGAGCAAGAGAGGGCCAATCTCCCTTTTAAACAAAGCTACTCTGTGTATAACAGACCCGCTTCCATGATAATGACGTTAATCAATTCATTGCCTTCATGACCTAATCACCTCTCATCAGGCCCCACCTCCCAACAGTTTCACATTGAGGATTAAATTACAGTTTCCAACACATGAACTTTGGGAGATACATTCAAACCATAGCAGAGTTTGATTTTCTATTTATTATCTGTTCTTCCTCTTAGAGTCTATGTGGTTCTGTGTCTTTCTTGTATATATTTTTTATCACTAACAACTCACTACTGAGCTGGAAAAACAGTCGGAGCCCAATAATTTGTTCAGTGAATTAATGAGGATAACCCTCTGGACCGGTAGTTGTCAGCCTCAGCCACAGTAGAACCACCTGAATCTTTCAAAATCCTAACACCCAGGTCACATGCCAGATCATTTAGGTCAGAAACTATGGGCATGTGGTCCAGGTATCAGCCTTTTTTAAAGTTTCCCACGTGATTTCAGTGTATAGCCAGGGCTGCCAACCTCTGCCCAGGGCCTCACCACTCAGCATGTGGTCAAAAGACTGAGACATTAGCCTCCCCACGAAGCTGGTTGGAAATGCTGAATCTCAGGCCCCACACAGACCTAATACACCTGAATCTGGATTTTAACCATTTCTTCAGGTGAAACATATTAAAAAGTGTGCTCTATGACTTTCCGGCAAGTTTAAACCAACACATCTGCCTGCTGCCTGACACTAAAACCCTATCATGGCACAGAAGGTATGTGTTTTCTTTATAACTGAGCAAGAAAGCTACAAGTTGGCACTTCTTGAACAAGGGTTTTCTTTGCCAGTCTATTACTAATAAGTGTGTCTAAATCCTCACTTCTTCTGCGAGGAGAAGATAGGGCAAGGCAGCATGTCCAAGCCAGGAGAGCTAGGGTAGGAAGTTCCCACCTGAGGCAATTGTGGACATTGAGTACCAGGGGAAGGTCAGAGCCGAAAATTGCAATGCAGAGCTAAGGTCCAAAAATGAAGGGGTCCAGGGGCAGGCAGCCAAGCTGGTAGGAAGGCAAGGGTATGGCTGGAAGAATAAGAGTACAGGATCTGGAAGAAAATAAGTTAGGGAGAAGTCAGCGTGAACATCCCCAACAGGGATAGGACAGGAAGTTTCTGGCTTATGTGAATGAAAAGTAGGAGAAAACACAGTGAAGACTTGGATTTACAGGCAGCTCTTATAGAAACTGGGAACGATATTGAAACCTTCTTGATGCTTATCTATAATCTGGGTACGGTAATTCTTACCTCATAAAGATAGTAAAGATGACAAGTGGCAATTCACGCGAAGAGCTTAGTATCATGCCTGGCCCACAGAAACATCTGAATAGGTGTATGCTATTATCCCATAGTATCTTAAATCTTTTTTTCACAAAAGGAAAGGACCTCAAAAGATAACAGTTGCGTGGACCTTATTTTATGCCTTCTCTTTCTGTTCCCATCCAAAGCTATCTTAAAATAATTTAATAATCCAGGAGCGTTGGGTACATTCCATCGAACGACTGAGTTAAGTGTATTTTCCAAGATGGCCACAACATCATCTCCCATCTGACTCACTCTTCTTCTGTGGTGACATGGACACTCCCCCTCTTCATTCCCATATCCAAGCACACAGGTGTGCTGGTGCCCATGGTGCAAGTGATGCTAAGGGACTTCCAAGGCTAGACCATTAAAGATGATACGTCTCCTGGGATGCTTGCCAGGGAGCCCAGACACCACACTGTGAGGGATCACCTGAGGAGGGCACATATATTAGTTGCTTTGGTTGAGTCCCCAGCCATGGCCCAAGCTGACAGCCAGCATCAACCTCCAGCATATGCGTGAGCAGGCCTTCCCATGACTACAGCTCAGACTTCAAAATCCCTACAGCCTCTGAGTCTTCCAAGGTGAACCCAGAACAGCTCGCTCCCCACCTCCTCATGCCTTTTCTGAATCCCTCGCCACAGAATCTGTGAGCATCATAAAAGGCTTTTCTTCATGCCATGAGGTTTGGGTGGTTTCTTACATAGCAGTAGACAATGAGAAGACTAATTTAGTAGCATTTTCCCACGGGAGTCAACAGCAGCCTAGGTTTCTGCTGTCCCTCACTGCCTGCCCGTCTGCAGTTCTAGTCCTAACAGCACTCTCTGTTACCGCCCCTCAGCAATAATTTATGAGAGAGTACAAACAGAATTACATTTGGCTCTGTGTAACAGGAACCTAGCAACTATTAGCTTCTTCTACATTAACAAGCCCTAAAATAGGCAATTCCAAGCATGATATGGTATCTCTCTAATGCCACCAGCCTCGGGCACCTCGTGTGTCTCCACTCAGCATTCTCTGGTGTGTCTCTTTGACCTTGTGTTTGTTAAACAGCTTTTTGACTACATAAGCTGAGGCACAACCTCAGTTAATAAAGAAAGGAGGGGACAGGACCAAAAGCAAAAGGCCCAATTGTGTCTGCCTCTTTAATCTGGAAATCATAACTTCCTTGGAAACACCAACAATAGACTCGAGCTCATGCTTTTTGGCCTTGCTCAGCTGCGAAGGGTCTGAGAAGTTAATTCTCTCAAGTGAGCACTTTGCAAGAACCCTAAGCAAAATTGCAGAATCCCACCTGGTATGGATGATCAGTAGACAGCCAGTAACTTACGCCGTAATTTTGAAATAGAAAAATCGATAAGTGGGTCCCATGAGGGGTGGGATGGGAGGAAGGCCATGATGCTTGTAATTGGGATTCACTGTGCAAAAGATGGAAGAACAGCAGGATGGAGGGCAAAGATGTGGGGCCATGGGAGGTAAGGAGTCATGGGCTCAAACTGCTACCAGGCCTTGCAGGATACTGCTTCAAATGGCTTTGGACCAACTTTATTCTCTCCCCTTTCTAGCTTGTGGTTCTCTAGAGTTAACTGCAGAACATGCTTGGAATGCACCAACTCTCAGTAGGGAGGACTGGCTGAAACAGCCCAGACTCTGGTCCCGTCCCTTCCAGAAACAAGATGCTCTTCAAGGCTCTGTCCCAGCATCTCATGTTCCCCCAGACTATCCAACCCAGAATGTGCTGCTTTCCCGCGTGTCACAACTGGGGAGCAAGTAGGGCACAGCTGATGAGACATCAGCTCCAGACAGCTTTCCTGAGCAGTGAGGGTCTGGCTCACAGCCAAGCCTCAGCTTCTGTTGTCCCTCACTGCCTGTCTATAGGTAACAAATCCACTTCATGTGGCTCGTATAGATGGGTGTTCCGTCTCACCAAACTCAGGCAAGCTGGCACTGGTGGCCAAGTGAACTCACTTCACAGAACTCTGTGAATTGTAAACTGGATATTATTTATACGAGCGTATTTATATAACAAGGTCATTGTAAAGGTGGAGTGAGAAGGCCCTGGTGAAAAGCGCGTGGCATCTTTCCAATCAAGCTAATTCCATCTCTTCCATAATTTTCCTCAAGTCACAGCCCAGAGCACAAATGTTAATTCTAAAACCACCTTAGCTTTGCATCTGCCCAGTTTTGTGGTGCTGATCTTCAGCCTTCAGAAGAAGCCCCAAAGGAGAAAATCCTCAAGCTCAGAAAGACTAACAGAGACGGAACGGAGCCTTCCTCAAATCCTGGGTCTCACAGCAGACTGTGGCAGCGGTTGCCCCTGGTCATCATTGCAGTTGTCATCATCGTCTTCTTCTGGGTTTTCCCCCCAAATATCCAAAAGTAAATGAAGCTTTGCCTATTATCAAGTCAGGTCAGGGTTCACCTCATAAAGTGGCTATTGGCCTGCGTCATGTCCCCATTCAAGACAAGAGATTCCAAAAAGAAGAGTCATCAATAAAAAACAGAACTTAGCTGTGGGAGAACTGGGGTTGAATGGCTTCAGGAGCCAGCTAAGAATGGAAATAAAGCCCCCCAAAGAACCCACTAGTGGAGGAAGGCAGAAACAAATCAAGGAAAAACACTTGCTTCAGCACTTTGATTTCTGCAAATGTGAAAACAGAAAAAAAACATGAGGTGGTAAGAAATCCTGTAAAATTTGTAAATTCTGAAAAAATGGGACCCTCTCTCTACTTACACAACTACAGAACAATTCCACTTTGAAGAGATACTTGGGAATATTTACTGTTAGTTTAGCCCCCCCAGGTGTAGACAGCCACTCCTTCATCTTTCCCATCTTAGACTGGAGTGCAAGGTACCATCAACTCAGCACGGCATTCATCATTTAGTGAAAGGTTTCTTGTACATTTCAAATGTTCAGAGTCCTCCTTCCCTCTTCCTCCATTGACCCTTTTCCTTAAAACAAGCCATCAGGTCTAACACCATGATTAGTATTCAGGGAAGGAATGAATGGCACTGAGATGTACATGGACAAGGAACGCACCTTCTATTTTGTAAAATAATTATTCAGCCTAAGAATTATTTCCATGACTCTTTTTGATTGATTGAGAAAGGGCAAGGAGAAGCTAAGAATGGTCTTTTTAGATCTGAATTCAAGTAGCAGAGACCAAAACTAAGGTATCCCTTTAAGTGGAAGTGGCAAGAGGCCATTCTCTTTTGATATGGCCCAGGCTGCTTTGCACACATTTGTTTGCACTTCAGCATTTGTTTGGTAAGAAAGAATCAGAACTCAGTGGGAGCCCATGTAGAGACCTCCTGCTTCCAGGTTATAATCCTAAGAGCCAATGTATATTGTAAACCACAAAACCAGGCCTCACTATACTGTCCCAGCAGACAAAATGGGAAGAATTTAAGGAGAAAAAAGATTTTTTTTTCCAGTTAACTATAGATTTTTCATACCTTCATATTTAGGGTCCTGGAAAATATGATACAAAACAGCAGTGTTGAAATGTTGTTGAACCGGACAGGACCGAGTGTGCTCACACTGCTTTTCCTTCATCATCCTTCCTAGAGCTACCTGGGTTGTTTCACTTCTGATTTCTATAAAAACCTGAAACAGGACTTTTTTAGGAAGAGAGAAATTAATGCCATTATGGAAGTAATACAGTGTCCGTGGATAAGTTCTTAATTATGTCACAAATCGCTCCTCAATCCTTTGATAACAGGTAAGATTACTCATCAAGGTATTGTTTCTCTCCCCACTCAGTATTTTTAGTGGTTCCCTCCTTTTCACCTGTTGCACCAGAGGCAATCCCAGATGATTCCTCGTCTAACAAGATATAGACTATTTATATGCATGCACAATAAACCTCCTTTCTATTTTCTGACAGAATGCTGGAGGATCTTGTTCCTAGAACATGGTGGAACAGCGAGCAGAAAATCCAAAAAATGTGATCAATCCACCTGCATTTATGAGACTGTGAAGCTTAGAGATATTTACAAAAAATAATTTTGAAAGGCAGATAAGAAAGGTACAAGGACCACACTGGGATTCTCAGGGATAACATAGGGACCTTCACTTAAGAGGGGTGCAGCACTTGATAACCTGCATCCAGAGAGCATAAGAGGAAGTGGGGTTGTCCAAACAGAGTTTCCAGAGACAGGGATATCCACCTGCATCTGTTTATGTGGTTCTAGAAAACTCCGTGATAGCAAATATATCTGGGGCCAAGGTGGTTCCATTCAGCGCTTGCTCTTAAATCTCTGCTTGACGAAATCTCACAGGCCCATTTTAGTTACCACCTGCTTGAAAGGCCTTTTCCATCCTCTCCGGTTGGGATCATTCATCTCTTCCTTCATGACTCCAGACTTTCATCGTACCCTCTCACCTTGCCAGTAATGAAAGTTCTGAGACAGACAGGGTTAGGGTCCATGATTTCACTTCCAAGAAACACAGTAGCTGGCATCGTCCTTTCTGATTCACCAGTGCAAGTTTCTACTTGCCAAGTTTATCAGTGTTGCTGGGAGGGCTGCATTTGTTTCTGTCCGGGCAGATTTTATGTTTCTTGATTTTTGTGTATCTTGAAACTTGCATGATAACCCATATGTAATTGTACCACGCTTCTCCTGCTGTGTCTTATGGTATGTAGGCCTGACACCAACTTATCATACTACAGCCCACGTCTACCGAGCGTCAGTCACGTGCCAGAAAATACAACAAAAATTCAGAAAGGAATAGTGAACGAGGTTAAGATGGTGAGCGTTGTCAGACAATTTATCATATATTGGGAGGAGCAGATACAAAACAAGTAAGCAACCAAAAACTACATTACCACTAGCTGCAGCTGGCATAACATGCAGTGTTCTAACATATTAACAGCTATCCATAAAATACTAACAGAGATAATTTATCCACTTACTCACATGTGTTCCACTGGAAACACCATTAATGAACCCATTTTTAACACATGGTTTTTAGTAAAGCCAGTGATTGTATGCTCAAGATCTAGCTGGTGACTTAATCGTAGCCTCACTGAAGCAGACGGCATTTCCAGACTGTGCTGTACTTTCCTGTGGGTTTCTGGTTGCCCAGCTTGTCTCCAGCTGTCAGCAGCTCTCATAATGGAAGAGGGGCCTCCAACAGCAGGTTGAGTGAAACCTCTCCATCAGAGTAGCAGTTGGTGTGTTATTTGAGGGGTTTAACTCTTGCCCCCAATATCTTGCAGCGCTCCCG
Organism: Galagoides demidoff; assembly: GCA_963574575.1. Classification (NCBI taxonomy): domain Eukaryota; kingdom Metazoa; phylum Chordata; class Mammalia; order Primates; family Galagidae; genus Galagoides; species Galagoides demidoff. The sequence continues at coordinate 4,672 of CAUYQV010164948.1, read as the reverse complement.
GCTGTAATTCACATTCCTCGTGTCTTGCTCGTTCACGTTGGTTTCACCCTGTTCATTATTCGAATCCAGTACTTTCGCTTCATTATTCCAACTGTGTTTTCCTCCCCTTCTCATTTCCAATTGTTTTTCTTTTTTCAATATTCTTCGCCCATTTCCATCTAGGAATTTCATTTCCATCTCAGAGTCGATTTGAACTCTAACGTTTCATTAGCATTTCATCTCTGGTTTTTCTGAGTTCTTTTATATGAGTCAGGCATTTGAAAAACTTTTAAACCTCTAAGTTGATGATGGCTTGCAATGCATGAAATCCCTCAATTAAGAAAATTAACTCTCATAAATGCAGAGAATACAGTCATGTGTTGCATTGGATACAAAGTAGATACTTCTTTAATGTCACCCGAAGTTTAATTTTCAAATACTAAGTAAATAAATGCTCTTAAATGCATATCATTTATGTAAATAGTCACTACCTTCTTGCCTGTCTCTGAGTTAATGTCAACACTTAGAAATTACCATAACTGGTTTCTCCAGATCATTAGATGCTGTGCGTACACTGGCTGGGCAGTGCTTCTCAACTCCGGCAATACATTAGAGGCATCTAATTAAAAACCACCAACACCCGTTCTCTACTCTAGAGAAATCAAAGAGGAATATCTTCATGTGCTTTGTTGGCAATGGTATTTTGTAACATTCCCCAGGTGATCCTACTGTGAGCCAGGAATAAAAACTACAAAACGTGGGGAGTGGTGGTAAATCTTGGAGAAGTACACAGAAGTGTTTTTCATATACAGCTTATGAAAAGTTCTAGGAAGAAGGAAGAACAGTGAAATGGGCTGTCACAGGCATCCTGCCACAACGTTTTTTCTTTCTATCTTTTCTGAGGTGTTGCAGCTGGGGCCTTGCCGATCCTGGAGAGACTGCCCCAGCAGTGCTCACCAAATCCGAAAGAGAGTAAAGGACTCACCTGCAAACACACCTGTCACGTGCAAGCCAATCCAACCAAAGCCCGAAGCTCTCAAAAATCCACTTTACCTGGTTCTTAGGCCCCAGGCCACTATCTACCTGCCCTAATCACCCAGGGCCAGGTTCCACACAGCAACGCGTGCCCTGAGCCCTGAAATGATTCAAACTAGCCAACTAACCCCACCTTGCCTGGCCTTTCCAGAGAAATCCAGAATAATGGTTTTTCCTGGCACTTTCTCTCCATTCCTGACCACACCTGGTGCCTCCCCCAGAACTCCCCCCCCACACACACACACAGGAACTGCTATCCTACTGTTTCTAGAAACCTATAAATAGAAAGGACTTCCTCCTTGCTGACAGTTGTTTCTGTGTCTGCTCTACCACCGCTGATGAAAACAAATGCCAGGTACTTTCTGAAATAACAGACAAGGCTCCTCAGAAAAGGCGATATTTACACTGAAACTTGAAGACAGTAAGGGAAGCAGCTTTGAAAGAGAAGGAAGGGGCTTCAGAAAGAGAGAGAGACACACACACACACCCCACCAGCCAACATCCTGGAAATGGGCAAGAACTCAGCTGATGAAGCAACAGGAGGGGCCGAAGCAGTGAGTGTGGGTGTGAGGCTCACTTACCGGGTGAGGTGGGGCCCTATTCCAGGGCTAGTGGGGAAAGGTGCGCGGCACTCCTGACAAATGGCTCCACTGTAGCTTTCTCTCATTGAAAAATCATTCACTGATTTCTCTTTCCATATGAAGCTCAGAGCTAAGGGCCACCAGAAAACAGATTAAAAATGACATGGTCTCCCTCTCTTCGAGTTGTTACACCTGGTGAGAATGACTGATCAGCTTTTAACTGTGATTGAAGGAGTGAGGCTTTGATTAGAACTTAGGAGCTTTAAAATTTTATTTGGGGATACTGAGGTTTTAGTATGCAAAGACTGCGTTTACAATCTTATCCATATTGTTCTGATCTTAGAGAACTGTGTCCATTTTTGCCGGGTTGATGGGTGAAAGCTCCCCAGGACAATTCTTCTCCTCCTTGTGTTTTACGGAGGTTTTATTTCTCATTATTCTATCATGGAAGTTTGTATTATTTTATCTTCATTGTGGTTTTTGCTGTTTTTGTGGACTTCCTCATTCTCTCCTCCAAGCCCCTCCCAGGAGTTGTACTTTTTTTTTTTTGCAGTTTTTTGGCCAGGGCTGGGTTTGAACCCACCACCCTGGGCATATGCGGCCGGTGCCTTTGAGCCACAGGTGTCACCCTGCAAGCATTGTACTTTGCTATTAAAATTATAAGTTTAAAAAAAATTATAAGCCTGTTCTTTCCTCTGTATGTATCAGATGTATATTTGATTCCCCCCTTTCCTTTTTTGTTATGTTATTTGTGAGCTTATTGTAAAATAGTTCAGAGTGGAATTTCACTTTTCATCTCATCTGAGAACTTTTTATATAAGAAATTATGATTTATTTAGAACTAGAATGTTACCTGACCATGTTTGGTCTTATTTCTATCAATAGATGTGGCTCTCCTATCACTTGGGACACTCATCCCCTCAACATATCACTGCAAGTTCTCAGGGTACAATTGCAGGCCACTCTTCCATTTTGGGTTCTACTTTCAGAAGAGAGGAATGAAAAGGACAGGGTGGCATTAGAATCAAGTAAACGAATACAGGAGAACCTCTACAGATGACCACCTCTCTGCATTGACCACAGACCAGACATGCACCTCATGGACACATCAGTACAGTAGGCCTAGTTCCGTATCTTGACCACCTCCATACGTTGATCAGTTTGTTACAGTCCCTTGGGTGGTCAACTTACAGGGGTTCTGCTGTATTTGGAACTAACCCCTCCTCCTCTGAGGCCCTTTCCCATTTCTTGCCCATACCCTCTCTTCCTCCATCATTCTGATTGCTGTGGCTGCCAACACCTTCCCTAACACACTGCACTAAAACTCACTCTACTCTGAACTGATCTTGAAAGAAAGTAAATTCTCACTGATGGGCCAGTTACTGAAATGCCCTCTAAACCTTCCTAGGCATCCGAGCATTGACCCAGCTGAGGATTCCAGGTGGTACGGAGCAGTTATTTCCAGTTCAAGGTCCCTTCCGCTGGAAAGACAGCTGAGGGCTTTTGGGGACTCAAAGATTCCTCCAGAAGTTACCAGAAAATCTAATGTACACCCCAGTCCCCATTCTTCTCCTCAAAGGGAACCCCACAAATGTTTGCTCTTAGACATCTGGTCTGCTCTGTTCTCAAAGGAGGTTGAAAGAATCCCTGAATTTGCCACTCTCAGGCCTTCATAGGCCCTACCCCTGGGGTCCAAGTCAAGCAGACATTTGTCAGTTTGCAACTGGACTCTCCATGTGACTGAAATCTCAGGGCACCAGGCCCATTCTCTGTGGTGCTTGCCACACAGATGTCTCTATGGGCTGCAAGTTCTGGGATTACCCAGACTGGGGTTCAAATCCATATCTGGCCTTTTAGGAGTTCTGTGACCTCAGGCGATTAAGAACTGTAAGTCTCTAGATTAAAATAATTATGTCCCCACACTATGGTGTTGTTCTGAAAAAAATGAAACAACTTGAGCAAAGGGGCAAGCCTCCTGCCTGACTCAATGTTGGTGATGATTGCCATTGTCATCATTATAACTCACTGGTCTGCAATTTCCTATAGTGACTATCTTAGTCTATTTTGTGTTGCCATAAAGGAATACCTGAGGCTAAGTATAAAGAAAAGAGCCATTTGACCCCCAGTGCTACACACTGTACAAGAAACATGGCACCAGAATCTGTTTCTGGTGAGGGCTTTGGCTACTTCCACTCATGGTGGAAGCCATAAGGGGCCCCCACATATGTGTATAACATGGAGAAAGGAAAAGCAAGAGGGCCCTGGGGATGAGGGAGAAGAGACTCCAGGCTCCTTTTAACCACCAGCTCTCTTAGGAACTAATAGAATAAGAACTCACTCACCTCCCTCTCCAGACCCGGGAGGGTGTTAATCTATTTATGAATGATCCATCCCCTTGACAAACACCACCTGCAATATTGGGATCAAATTTTAACATAAAGTTTGTTGAGGGAACAAACATCTAAACTGTAGCAGTGACCACCTGACCAGGGTATCTAAACACACTTCAAAAGAAATTTATGTGAACATTGATTTTAACTTTTAAAATAAAGCTTATTTAATTAAAAAGAGGTAAAAGCACTAAGCATCCTATCACATGCAAAGTACCACAGATTCAGGAGAATCTACTAAGGAATTGCAAAACGCTTTTAAGTAGAGGTTATTTTTACTTCATTGTTTGAAATTTGTTTTTAAAATCAGGTAAAATAAATGGAAGGGGAAAGGAAATATTTCACTGAGTTTTAAGCTGTTAAAGTATCTCAAGAATGGAAGAAAAAGTATCCAATATACACAACCCTATTTTGAAACAAACTCATAGCTTTCATAGGAATGTCATAACCTAATTATAGCCTTAGAATATGGGAAAGGAGGTGGGAGAGGGTAGATTAGGAGGGTGGATGGGCAGAGGGAGGGTGATGGGTGGGGTCACCTATATGGTTTATCTTACAAGGGTACAAGTAAATCTTTCTAAAACCAGAGTATGAATGTCTTAACTCAATAACTAAAAAAAATGACATGAAGGTTATGTTAACCAATTTGATGGGAGTATTTTAAAATGTATATGAAAACAGCACACT
>CAUYQV010164938.1:0-18265 GCA_963574575.1 Galagoides demidoff | reverse complement strand
GGCTTGGCACCTGTGGCTCAATCGGCTAAGGCGCCAGCCACGTACACCTAAGGTGGCGGGTTCGAATCCCCAGCCTGGGCCTGCCAAACAACAATGATGGCTGCAACCAAAAAATGGCCGGGCATTGTGGCAGGCGCCTGTAGTCTCAGCTACTTGGGAGGCGGAGGCAGGAGACTCGCTTGAGCCCAGGAGTTGGAGGTTGCTATGAGCTGTGATGCCATGACACTCTACCCAGGAGGATAGCTTGAGGCTCCGTCTCAAAAAAAAAAAAAAAAAAAGAAGAGAGAGGCTCTCCTCTCCCAGCAAGCCCCAAGCAATGTGCACCATCTTGGCTGAGGCCCCAGCCTTGTGGGTAAGATAATCTTGGATTCCCCCACTGCCAGTTGAGATGGCTCAACTGACACCATGTGGAGCAGAGCTGAGCCGTCCCTGCAGAGCACTGGCCACATTCTTGATTCACAGAGGTATGAACAGGAAAGTGGTTAATGTTTTAAACTACTAAGTTCTGGTGTGTTTTGTTTGGCAGCAATGGGTAATAGAAACAGGTTTTCAGTTCCTATAGCAGAAGGCAATCTGTTGGAACTCTCTTTCAAGCTGAGCTGGAAGGAAGCAGACCTCACCTCACAGTCTTACAATCACCCTTGCTAAAGCCTCCCCCCACCAACTCCTTTCTTAGTGCTTTTTTGAGAGTTGAGATTTGATGTTGGAATTGTGTATCATGTTCTTGTACATTTTCAGTTGGAACCTCATTTTTACAGATTCCTGCATTGCTATTTATTTGCACTTGATCTACAACCACTAAAATGTAAGCTACAAGGATCTCGTTCACGCCTACATAGCAGGCCTGGAATAGTGCATGACAAACAGAAAATGTTCAGTAAATACTTGTGGGGTGAATGACAACTGGGTCAAACTCTATGCTAGGCTCAGTATGATCTCAAGTGTTACCTCAGTTACCCCTAGCAGGTTCCCCTGGTGCCAGACCTCAGCCTGCCTGATTTCAACACAGCTGTGGTAGACGGCTCCACTCATGATTGCCAGCATGCCACTCCAGATGTGCCCCAGCATCCCTCTCAGCCTTGCTGCCTCCAGCTTTGTCCACAACAGCAGGAGGCTGCTTACACGAGGGCAGGCACAACTCAAAAGGGTCAGAGAGTTACCAGCACTGGGGCCACTCACACAGGGAAGGGAGCTGGAGAGGAAGTTCCCTAGTTTCTCTGTCCTCCAGTGGTAAGAGTTCCTGTTTGGTCCCTCATGGGTCCCCAGCAGGATTGTGCTCCTACATCCTACAGTACTAACCAGTTTTTAACCCATTCCTTCTTCCCTCTTTCTACTACATCATGTGTGCATCCCAGGATCACCTTCCAAAGAGACCTCCTGCCCTGAGTCTTTATCTCAGGATTTTCTTTCAGGGCAACCAAAACTAAGACACTTAGGTTCTCTTATTTAATGTCACAATAATGCATGAAGTAGAAGATATTAGTTTCACTTTAAAGGTAACAAAAGTAAGGTGTAGTGAGATTTAAGTGTCTGGCTCAAAATCACTTAGCTAGTAAATGGTGGATCTAGCATTTAAATGAAGTTTTGTCTGCACTTGACATCATGCACTCTTTCCGTTAACTCATGCTGGCTGACCTTGGAAAAACCACCTAACAGCTCTCAGCTGTAGTGTCCTCATTGGTAAAATGACAAGGTGGGATCTGATGTGGGTTTGCAGATTCAAGTGGCCACAGGCACAACAAGGAAGTAAAGGCAGGCAGCTGGGCCTACAGGGGCTGTGCTGGCTGGAGGGCTTGGTCCTGCCCATACAGCCAGCTGCTTCTCAGCCCCAGGTGCAAAGGCTGTGCAGGAAAGTGGGCCCAGTGCTGCTGTGTGGGGAGCCTGACATCCAGCCCCGTGCAAAATCTCCCACAGTTAAATTGGTGGCACCTAATTCAAATGTGCTTTAAATCCTATGCAGACTGGGAAGGGACCCAAGGCAAATTTTTGGAGTGATGGAAATGACCTATATATTGATTGGGGTATATATATATTTGTCAAATTCAAACTGTGCATTTAAAGTATTATGTAAGTTATATGTGGGATAGAATCATAGAAAAAAAAAAGACCCCTTGTGTGGCAATCAAAATATGTTCTTTTGAGATTCTGTACTATTCTATGATTAATCAACTGTACCAAGAAGCTGGGATGGAATTTATTCTAGCACACAGTTGAGGTTCAGTTAAGAAAACCTGTCACAAAGTTTGGTAAAGGAAAAATATTCTCCCCGAAAGTTTGGTAAAGGAAAAATATTCTCCCCGAGAACGTATGTTCCACACTAGTAGTTTTCTTTCTTAGCTTCAGAATTTCCTAGGTGGCTGATTTCTTTTCTTTTTGTTAGGATACTGGAGAAAACAGTTGGAGCACATCTCTGCTCACCTCCGGTCTTATGCTCAGAACAACCCTGAATTCCGGGCCTTGATTGCAGAACCCAGGATGGGAAAGGTGAGTGAGATGAAACTTTTGCTCCAGAAGCATCAACGATGAGGGATCCTCTCCGGGGACTTGGCCCTCCCTTTCCTGTCCTTTCCTGCTCTACCTTACACACTTCCTTTCTCTTTTCTTGGGTAAACTCTTGCCCTCATGAGCTACAAGCAAGTGGGGGTTGTTTCAGGGTCTGCTTAGGAGGTGCCTGACCTCAGACAGTGAGATTCTGAACATCTCATACTTAGATGCCACATGCTGTGGAAATCTGATGGTCACAGCTAAAGACCCAGCATGGTTTAGTCCAGCCAGATTGTTCACTTTAATCATACACTGTTAAAATATGGCAGCAGAGTTACCATGAGCACTAAATAGTGCATTTGGTGAGCACCGAGTTCATCATCCTAGTCCTCATAACAAGCCTCCAAAGGAGGAGTATTACCTTTGTGGCAGTTTTTTTAAAAAATGCTCAAAGATTCTTTGGCAATCATACCCTCAAACAGTAAAATCTATGTCCCCTCACCTTGAATCTATGTGGGTTTGTGACTGTTCAACTAATGAGGTGTGGCAGAAGTGACACTCTGGGGTTTGCAGAACGTGGCTCAGTAAGGTCATGTGCCTTTCTCTTGAATGGCTCACTCACCTCCAGCACTCCCTAGAGCCCAGCCACCGTGCTGTGAGAAGCCCTTGCCATATCCACCCACCTCTGTTCACTTGAGTCTTCCCAGCTAAGGCTGCAGTTTTGGGGCACAAACACAAGCTATCTCTGCTGTGCCCTTGCAGAGTCCACGGATATAATAAAGTGATGTGGTTTAATGCAACTACATTTGGGGTGGTTTTTAAACACTGCAGTAGATAATCAGAACAATCTTTATTTGATATCCAAGAAGACCGAAACTCAGAGACATTTGGTGACCTGCTTAAGACTACACTATTGGGTCTTGGGGGATTCAGGACTTAAAGTAGGTCTGCCAGACCCCAAGCCCCATGGCCTGCTTCACCATGATGAAGAGACACTTTTGTGAGAGGAGCCTTTTTCTGTCACAAAACTAGAAGGATCCTTTCTAAATAGACTCTTTGTTCCTCTGCTACCAAATAGGTCAACATTGAAACTGTCTTATTCTCAAGTATTATTCAGTTCCCATCAATAATCTGTTTTGATTGTTTATAAATTCTTTGGCTTAATCTAGAGATCTACAGCTATGGCCTGTGGGACCAACCTGTCCTGCTGCCCAGTTTTATAAATAAAGTTTTATTAGACCACAGCTATACCCATTCATTTACTTGTTGAACGCAGCTGTTTTGTGCTAGGGCAGCAGTGTTAGATTTGTGGGATAGAGAACACATGGCCTTCAAGACCTAAGATATTTACTATCCGACCCTCCTGAAAACTTGAGTGCCTCGTGGTGGGATCTAAATTCCTCTGGCTGTTTACACCAAAAGCTAGAATTTTTCTTTCAACTATCAACAACGATTCTTGTCCCTTAATTACCAAGGCCCCCCCAACTTCCCTCCAGAATACCTGTATCAAAGTGATGATATATAGTCATGTGGTTTGCTTAAAGTCTGTCCCTTGAAGGAAGTACAGATTTGGTTCTTGCTTTCTAATCCAGTCTAGCAGTCTCTGCCCTTTGATAAGAGTATTTAGTTTATTGATAATTCGTGGAAATACACACACTATTTGAGTGTGCCACTTTGCTCTTTATTTTCTGTTTATTTCATCTAGTTTTTATTCCTTTGTTTCTCTTTTCCTACCTGTTGCGTTAATTAAATATTTGATTAAATTTAAGGTCTGACATCTCAGAATGTCTAGACTATTGCTCAAAGCAGTGAGTTCCTGACCCACAGTTATGAATTCTTTCTAAAACTCTTTTAAAAGCTTCTCTCTGCTACTGTGCATGAAGATGGTTATGAAGTTAGCATCAGGCTGAATTATAATCAAGTCTCAAACAAGGTAGGTAAGCCTTCAGAAGTTATTAATCTGAGAATTCACTGAAGTGGTAAATTGCAGCTTATAATTAATAGAAGCGCTTCTGTGTAATCCACAGAAAGGAAGAGTTTCAGATATTATGAAAGTTGACTGTAGCCAAGCAGTTTCGTAGACTTAGATAATAATTGAGGAGCCAGGTTTCAGGCACATAAAGATAAAGCAGGAACAAGAATTGTCCTGTAGTTCTCAGGCTGTTTTTTTTTTTTTTTTGAGACAGAATCTCATTATGTAGCCCTCAGTAGAGTGCCATGGCATCACAGCTCACAGCAACCTCAAACTCTTGGGCTTAAGTGATTCTCTTGTCTCAGCCTTCCAAGTAGCTGGGACTTCAGGCACCGGCCACAATGCCCAGCTATTTTTTGTTGCAGTTGTCATTGTTGTTTAGCTGGCCCAGGCCAGTTTTGAACTGGTCAGCCTTGGTGTATGTGGCTGGCACCCTGCCCACTGAGCTACGGGAGCAGAGCCAGTGCTCAGGCTTTCTTTACAGTCGCTAAGTCTGATGGCTGGTCTGTGATACGCACATACAACTGATTTGGGGAAAGACTGGCAAAAATACTGCTGTGCATGCTGACCCATCTCCTTTTATAAGAAATTAAACCAAACTTTGTGGCCATGTCACCCATATCTTCCCTCTTGTATGGTGACTGGAGTATTGCCACAGAGCCTGTAAGTGTGTGACAAACATTAATTGATTGATTTTAGCGGCTTTTGTTTCATTGGCTAGGAAGTTAGAATGCACAAAACAATGATTAATGGATGGAGGAGATGTATGAAGAAGGCAAGGAGAGGAGGGGAACTGACATTTATTGGGCTCTGGCTCTGTGCCCAGGGGGGTATAATGGTGTTACTGGAATTAGGATAGAAATAGGGGCCCTGGCTAGCTCGGGGAGGCTAGCTGGGCACAGCAAACCAGTTAATGCATGTGAAAGCGCTTGAAAGCAGGGACATCACTGAACGGGTCATTTCCAGCTGTGTGGCTAGAGCAGCAGGTGGGTCCAAGAGAAGGGGAGTGAGGAGAGTATGTCAGGCCAGAGGAGGGGCAGGCAGTCAAAAGACAAGTGTGGCTGCAGCTGATCCACTCCATGGTGAGCTCTGGAGCATAGGTCACACCACAGAGTTGTCCCCACTGAGGCTAGGGGGCAAGGGGCATAACCCGTAGGTCAAACAGTGCCAACCTGGAAGAGAGGCCCACTGGTGCCCTGGCTGGCTGCTGGGACCTGGGCGGGCTGCCAGCAGCATCCCCAAATGCTGTCAGTCAAGTACAACTGCAGTAGTCATCCAGGTCTGAGAACTCTTTTTTTTTCCTTAGCTGGCTGTGTTGCAGGGCTGGGGAAGCAGCAGGGGGCAGGAGCAGGCAGCTGCAGGAGGGTAAGGCAGGTTGACCCCTTATGGAATTATGATCCCCTATGGAATTCATCCCAGGCAGCCATGGCAGGTGGGGCAGGTTGCTCCCCATGGAATCGATACATGTGCATGGTCTGGCCTGTGTAACTCTCCTCATTTTACAGACATTCATTTTTACCTTCACAACATCAATTTGAGGGAGGTCTAAATAGTTCCATGTTACAGGTGAGGAAACTGAGGCTCAGAAATTAAGCAACTTGCTTCTCCCAAGGTCATGAAGCTAGGAAGTGGCAGGCCCATGATTCACACTTTGAGCCTGAGGCCTCCCCATCATGCCACCCTGATCCTCAGACACCTCAGGGGGTTAAGCAGAGGAAGGATGCAGTTAAAGGGTACAGAGGTCACTGGGGCAGCCCCTGGCAGGGAGACTGGCAGACACCTATGAGGAGACTGTTGGGAGGGTCCCAGTGTGAGAAGAGGGGCAGTGGCTGTACTGAGGGGGTGGTAGGGGCCAGACTGAGCTGCCAATGAAGGGGCAGGTGAAGCCTCCATGGAGCTGAGGGAAGAGTGGGAGAGGATGTCCAGGTCTGGAGCTTGACTCTGTGGGTAGGGAGAGCTGTCTTTAGTAAGGAGGAGCAGGTTAGCAGGGGTCCTCTCTTTCATGAAGAAGCAGCCTCATCATTTGTGGTGTTTGAATTTTTCCACTGACCAGAGCCTTTACCTGAATAAGATGAATTTCGCCGACCACCTCCTGGGCAGCGCCACAGAGTGTGGTGATGGGCTGTACAGCAGCAGGTCCAGCTGGGGTGAGTTGTTTCCTTCCAGTGATTTTAAAACCATTGAGCAGGAACACACTGACTTGGCAAGGATGGCAGAGAATTGCTAAAAATTTGCCAGCCTAATCACTCATCTTACCACTATCATGTTCTAGCCGTTTTATTTCTCTGGTTTCTCTAAAGTTAGGAATGAGACTCTTGAAGTCCTTCTCGGGGCTTTAGAGGTTCTTTTTTGGGGAGGCAAGGTTCTTTTGGGCCTGTTCTTTCCTTCCCATCCATCCTCTGGTTCCTGGACAGGGGTGGCTCCAGGAGTCCTGCTGCCAATTTAAGCACATGGAATTTTCTGTTAAGCCATTGTGTCCTGAGTCTTAAGGGGCCTGGCAGAAGTGGCTCTTTATGTGCAGGCAGTGTGGAGGGACATCATCTCAGTCCTCAGCTCTTGTCATTTCAGTGAGTGACTACAGCCAGTATGCTTCAGAACCCACTGAGAAGGTCATGAGGATAAAGAATTTCAAGACCAAAACCTTTCCAGAAAAGGAGCAGCTCATAGTAAGTGTCCTCCTTGTCCTTGTGGCTGTTTTCTTCAGCTGGTCATTTTCATGTTTTATTTTGACATTTTTTAAATGGAAAAAATAATTTCCTGTTTTCTTTTCCTTTTTTTTTTTTTTTTGAGATGGAGTCTCAAGCTATCCCCCCTGGGTAGAGTGCCATGGCATCACAGCTCATAGCAACCTCCAACTCCTGGGCTCAAGCGAGTCTCCTGCTTCAGCCTCCCAAGTAGCTGGGACCACAAGCGCCGGCCACAACACCCGGCCATTTTTTGGTTGCAGCCATCATTGTTGTTTGGCGGGCCCGGGCTGGGGATTCAAACCCGCCACCTTGGGTGTATGTGGCTGGTGCCTTAGCCGCTTGAGCCACAGGCGCTGAGCCTTCTTTCCTTTTTAATAATAGCATATTTTTATTTTGTGGAGGCAAATTCTTTAAAATATCTCAAGATTATGAATTAGAATTATTTTAAAGTTCTCATTAGTTTCCCAAATCATCTGTGTCTCCTCTCGTTCAGTTCTGCCTGCCTGTATTTCTCTTTATTGTTTTTGAGTTGCCTCAAATACGTGCTGATCCTTAATAATTATCTGGTCATTTGACAGGTGTGCTAGTTGGATTAGCACAGGTGCCCAGCATGGGGCCAGCACTGGGCATGTGGACCCACAGCTCCTGTGTGGGTGGATGGGCCTGGGGTGGGGCAGACGTCCCTGGAGAGTGTGTGCAGGGAGCAGGGAGACCCTTCAGGCTTCCTGCGTTCTTTCCCCTGGAGGTGAGCATGTTGGTGAGTGATCTGTGGAGGACAGAGTGCTCTTTCCTTCCTTGCCCTCTATATCCTCTCCTGTGTGTTGTAGAGGTTTGGGCTCTTCTCCCTTTTTGGGCCCTGTGCCCCCATTAGAAGGCCTTGTTGGAAAAATCATATACTTTTTGAAAAATGTTTATCAGGGTTTAAACAGAGCACAAGCCTCCTGACATTCCTGTATGGGAGATAGTGGAAGGTCATCGCAGCTATTCATAGTAGAGGCTTTGGAATCCACGCAAGCTTCTGCTTGTACCCGGCACCTGACCTCCTGCCTGAGTACTTTGCGCTTCCGCAGGGCTCCAGGAGAGAACACACACCTCCATGTCTCTGCTGGGTTTTCTTTGCTTTGATTTCCCTGAGTCAGATTTCTTTGAGTCTTCTTAAAGGCTCTCAGAATCTTCCTTTCAGAGTTTCTCTCAGGTGTTAAGAGACTTTTTTGTTTGTTCTTTTTGTTATTTTTTTTTAAATTTTTAAAATTTTATTATCATTTTTTTTTTTTTTTGCAGTTTTCTTTTTGGCCGGGGCCAGGTTTGAACCCACCACCTCCGGTATATGGGGCTGGTGCCCTACTCCTTGAGCCACAGGCACCACCCTTATTATTATTATTTTTTTTTTTTTGAGATGAATCTTGCTGTACTTCCCAAGCTATCCTCCAACTCTTGGCCTCAAGAGATCCTCCCACCTCCGCCTCCTAAAGGGCTGGGATTATAAGTGTGAGCCCCTGAGCCTGGCCAGAGTGTCATTTTTCAAAAATATATGCCACAAATAATTCTAGGGGGAGCTTTGGAGAAAGTGGTGGTAGATACTTGCTCTGTCCCCCGCCTGGCCATTCGTTGGTACTCTTTGACTGTGGTGCGGAGAACAGAGGTGACTAGCAGCAAATCTCAAGGCCTGGGTCCCAGGCCAGAGCTGGATCTGGGCACAATGTGGGGTGCTTCCCTCCACCCTTGGCTCTACCAGGCTCTCAAGGCATCCCACACCAGCTGCCTGGCTCACACTGTGATTCCTCTGAAGGCAGAGACTCTGCTTTATCTTGTCCCCACCACATGCTCGACATATGATTAAACACCAGTGAATTTGGGAAGAAGCTCTTAAAATTGTATTTAACTTTTATTGCTTATTATTTCTTATGCTCTCTACCTTCTCCCATCATTGAAACATCATTGAAACATCATTGGCGAGTATAAAAGAAGTATACTGTTCCATAAACTTGACAGGTTACAATTTGGGAGACTCTGTCTTCTTATTCTGTGTGTGAATTTCCTGTCACTGTATGTCTTTATTTTCTTGTTTGCAAGTATCGAAGCTATGACATTTGTTCACTCCTCCAGTGATTATTTCTGAGTATGCGTATACCAGGCACTGTTTAAATAAAACATGAACAAGAGACACAAAGGTCTCAGGTATCATGACGCTGACATTCTGGTACATTCTATTACATTTTTTCACAAGTAATGGAATTGATTATAAACAAGTGCTGCCCAAGACCCCTCCTGGGGCTTTAGTAATTAGATACTTTGTTCTAAGCTATGCACCAGGGAGATGGGGACAGCGAAGGGGGAGGCAGCACAGGCTGGAGCAGGTATCTGCTAAGACTCAAGGGCCATGACCAGTGTGCTCATCCCTGTCCTTCCCTGGCCAGGGAGCCAGCGTGGGATGGGTGGATGGGTGTTATTCACAGATGGAAGGGGTGGTCCCGTGGCCACCCATAGTTATCCTGGGATGCAGGAGCAGAAGTGGAGCGAGAGTTCATCTCCTGCCTCCTGTGGCTTCCTTCGGCCTGCCAGCTTTTTAAATCCTTTATGTATATAAAGATGAATTTCATGGTATTTAAGAAATATAAAAGGTTAAGTTTTCAGATTTCTGATGATAAATGAGAGCTTTTTCTTTTTTCTAAATAAGAGGACAACTTTATTGGCTCACTTAATCCTTAGGTGAGCACACTTTCTGAACTATCATGCTTAAGCTGACCTTGAATGCTTTATAAACTATGCACAGTAAATTTTAGGATTCACCTGACTGTTCTTCCTAGAAATACTCATAATAAAACTAGCTTAGACTTTCTGGGATTTTGTGAGGCTTCTTATTGCATCCCTATCTTAATATAAAACAATGTCTATATGTAGTAACCTTGCCCAAAGCAAGGTTTTGGAGACCAGTAAGATCAATACTAGATTGGAGGTTTGTGCTGGAGGCTGCTAAAGACCACATACACATACATGCTTACACACACACATACACTTACATATGCACACCCAGATACACACCTTAACACACATACACATGCACACAGATCCACATACTCAGCACACATGCTTACGTATGTACACTCAGATGCACACCTGAACACAAATACACACACATGCTTACATATGTACACCCAGATACACACCTAAACACACATGCACTCTTGCACATGGGCACACATACACATCTGAGTACACTCTCACATGCTCACACATGCACACATGTATGCAGAGGTTCACACTTGCACATGCTCATACACACTCTCACACCCTCTCATGTGCTCACACATGCACACACACATGCACATGCTCACACTCACCTATCCCATGACTCAGAATTCAATCTTGGAGAGGAAGTGTTTGCCATAAGCGTTGAGCCTGAGACTCAACAGTGAAAGTCTTTGAGACCATGGGAATGACCACATTCTATAATCCTGCAGCCTGAGAACAAACTCCTGCTGAAAGAAGTCGGACCTGCTGGGGAAGGAAGAGTCTCTCTGATTGAACAGCTGCTGGATGAAGTAAGTGTGACCAAAAGAACAAGTTTCTGAGGAGTTCAGGCTGGCATTCACATCTCGCACTCAGCATGGAAGTTTTTCCAATACTATGGAAATTCTAAGTCCCGGAATGAAAAACTATTTGGGAATGGAGTAAATGGCTAAGGTTTACATTAACTTTTACCTGGTACTAATTTTTATAGCATAGAAACCAGGCAGATAAGCACACACAAGTCTAAGGAATACACACGAACCAGGAAAGAATCCCTGGCCATGCCCCCATGCGACCTTTAGCCTGAGTTTCCTCAGAAAGCAAGGTTGTCAGTGCCTCCCTGCTGGGGGTGACTCCAGCTCTGTCCCGTCTAGGTGGCATCTGGAGGTAGCTGATTCTCCCCTCCTTTGATCTCACAGTAGTTCCATGAGCTCCTTAACGGGACTCTGGTTACCCTTAGCAGGATGGTGAGCATAGGATTTGTGGTGAGTTTGTCCTTTCCATGTGCTGCAGGGAGCAGACCCCAACTGCTGTGATGAAGAAGATCGGCCTGTGCTGATCGTGGCTGTTGTGAACAATCACCCTGAAGCGATCCCGGTTCTCGTGCAGAGAGGATCGGACATCGACCAGCCGTGGGGACCGTGAGTGAGAGCTGCTGGATAGGAGCCCAGGCAGCCGCCGCGTGCTCCGGGGCCCTGCTGCAAAGTTGACCCATGCACACGGCCCTGTTTGGTTTAGACTCCTTATAAGTCTCTTAAACCTATTTCAGTCATACTTAATAAGAGGCTTCATGACTTCTGTTTTCCAACACTGAGAAAAACAAAATTTAAAATATGGGTTGTTAGGTTACCTAATTTAGTAGCTTTTATAACTGACAATACATTTTGGTAACACACAAATTCATACTGGGTAAGGCCAGCAAATCCTTTAACCCTTGGTATGTTTAGCAGTGTTGTAATTGTGATTGGTACTTGGGGAAGTGAGATCCTACTGAATTCTCTATAGAAATACGTCCGTGATGTTAGTGCAGAGAAGAAACATATGGTCGTCTCCTCTTTCCAGAGAGGAGGCTGGTGCATCTGAGTTCACCACTTGATCCTCTGGTGCCGTTTTCCCACCTATGAAATAGGACAGAGAGGTACCAAGTCACGCTATTTACTGTCCCCATCTTAGTCTGGTCCTGCTCCATGACCTTCTCTCCTAGCCTTCACATTCTATTGTTCTCTTCAAATTACTTTGAAAACCAGGGTGGAAAGTTCCTTGAGTATGGGTCATTCACGTTAACACTTCCATCCTGCTGACTACGTTGTTTAAATAAGTCTTCCAGGGATATCACAGGTATCTTCCCACTGTTGCCTCCTGAATTCTCACTAAGACCAGGTGACAGCCCAGGTCTGGGGCACATCCCATTGGCACATCAAGCCCCCGCACACGCCGA
The DNA here is from genome assembly GCA_963574575.1 of Galagoides demidoff. NCBI lineage: Eukaryota > Metazoa > Chordata > Mammalia > Primates > Galagidae > Galagoides > Galagoides demidoff. The sequence goes on along the minus strand of CAUYQV010164938.1, from coordinate 6,174 downwards.
GCTTGGGTTACACTCTGCTTCTCTCAGCCTCTGCTGCAAACCTTCTCTCATGTTGCTCTCCAAATACAGCTTTGTGGATTCTTCTATTTGCATTTTTTATCAGCTTCTGCCCAATAGAAACACTCTATCAATAGACACGATCTCTTTTTCAGTTTTATTTTATAGCAGAGTGTTTGGCATGTTGGTGCACAGCTTTGCTGGCTGGGACGTACTTTCTCACCATGTCAGCATCTTCGTTTATCCCACACTGTTATATTTTCATCATTATTAAGGAAAATGATGGTCCCTTGTCTTGTGTTAAGGTATATTTTATATTTTTAGAATCAGAAAAGCTTTTCTTATAGCATTTAAATATAATGTTTTGTGGTTGATACAAAAATCAGTTGAGCATATTTTGAATTGACATGTTCAGTATGCAGGGTCCTGGCTTTATAAAAAGTCCAGCCAAGAGGATGGAACTCCTCTGAGAACTGAACAGATCCTGTGTTATTTTGATGTTCCTCACTTTGTGTGGTGGTTGCTTCATCACCATTCTACAGATTGACATTTATCCACATGTGAGCTCACGTGTGTCTGTAAAGTGTAACACTGCGGTTGTGTCCGTCTGAGTGGTGTGTTACGCCCTTTGTCATTCCCACTGCATGTTGTGGTTACTGTGAGCAGGATGTAGCTCACGTGTGTCAGGGAAGCCAGATAAGTGGCCTTCTCCCAGAATAGAGCACAGGGATCTCTCCTTTCTTTTCCATGATTGCCAGTAGAGGGAAGTAGCTTTTCCCACTGAGAGCCAGATTCTACTACCTTTGTTTCCTATCTGTTAGCTTGAAGAGCTTAGGCCTGGATCAACCTGGCCTCTGCCCTGCCTCTGCAGATCCAGGAACATGACCTCAAGGTTTCACCCATCCTTCTGCTCTTAGGCATAAGCTACCAGAGATTGAAATGCTCTCTCCCCTCCATGCATGTTTGGCTGGTGGAGCCCAGATGGTCTCTACACAAGATAACGTCTGTGGAGTAGTTCAGCAGGCAGTAGACAGCCCCTTCCTAGTGTTTCCTGGCCCCACGTGTGGATCCTCGCTGCCAGAGAGAACTCAACCATCAACATATTAGACTGGCTAAGGGGAGGCCCACATCACTCACTGAAACTGATGCCTCTTACCAGCAGACTTCAGACACAGATCTCAGGCCTCAGTAGGAGAGAGACACAGAGAAGTGCTGTTTGCATTGGACAGTCCCGACTGGCCAGTGAGGAAGATGCCATCCTCAGTTTGCTTAGAGGTTCAGTGGTAGAGATTTGTTCTATTAGTAATTCAAGATTTTCTTTTTTTTTTTTTTTTGAGACAGAGCCTCAAGCTATCCCCCTGGGTAGAGTGCTATGGCATCACAGCTCACAGCAAACTCCAACTCCTGGGCTCAAGAGAGTCTCCTGCCTCTTCCTCCCAAGTACCTGTGACCACAGGCATCCACCACAATGCCTGGCTATTTTTTGGTTGCAGCCGTCACTGTTGTTTTGGCGGGCCCGGGCTGGATTTGAACCCACCACCTTAGGTGTATGTGGCTGGCGCCTTAACCACTTGAACCACAGGCACTGAGCCAGTAATTCAAGATTTTCAATGAGAGAATGTGCCTTAATTCACCATGACACTTTGATTTGAATATGTAGTTTTGACTTGTTCATGTATTAATATCAAAGTTTCTTTGAAGTACAAATTCAGTATCGACTTGGCATCCAGTAGCTCAGTGGTTAGAGTGCCAGCCACATACATCAGGGTTAGTGGGTTTGAATCTGGCCTTGGCCTGTTAAACAAATAAACAAACAGACAAAAAATAACTGGGTGTTGTGGTGGGTACTTGTAGTCCCAGCAACTAGGGAGATTGAGGCAAGAGAATCACTTGAGCCCAAGAGTTTGAGGTTGCTGTGAGCTGCGATGCTATAGCACTCTACAGAGGGCAACAAAGTAAGACTCTGTCTCAAAAAAATAAAATACAAGGCCCATTCTGTAGGCCTGTGGGGAACATCTACTCTGCATCTACTCTCACAGCTGCTCTGAAACACACGGTTCTGTTAAGAAGGCGTTTCCCATCTAGTGACCTTGCCTTATAGAAGTTAGGTTGTTTGAGGAGCAATGTACAAAATTGGGAGACTGGAGATCTTCCCAGGTTAGTTAAATAGGTCAGTGAATAAAAGATGTCTTGACACCTTGGGTCACATGCACTCTCTCCAGTTTCCTGAGGATTTATCCAGGAATTTTTCTTTTCCTTAAATAGGTTCAAAAATACAGCACTTCATGAAGCAATTCTCCTTGGCCTGGCCGGAAGGGAGTGCATCGCCACTTTACTGGGGTATGTTCCTGGCCATTGGTAGACACTGCTGAGGGCCACAACAATCTCTGTGCTGTCCTTGTGACCAGGGGCCACCATTTCACCCTGACTCCCAGGGCACTAGGAGGCTTTCAAAGCTTAATGAAAATGTTGCCCCCATTGAACAGCCTTGGTTGTAGGACTTTGATGCAATGGGATGGGAGTCAATGGCCAGCATTGGCTATTGAACATTTTCAAATTGTAGAGCCCCTTAAAAGGTCTCCCAGTAGAGGTACCCCTGAGAGCAGAAGTCCTGGCGGCCTCTTGGGGACAGTTTCGGGAGGTGGGATCTGGAGTGCCCAGATTGGCCTCTGGGACAGGAGAGAGCAGGCCCACAGGTCGTGTGCTGCGTCTTCAGTGCACCTGTTTCCACATTGCCTTCACAGATGCAATGCAAGCATCCAGAAGAAGAATGCCGGAGGCCAGACAGCATATGACCTGGCTCTGAGCACTGGCAGTGACCTCATCACCTCGCTTTTTGCAGCTAAGTTTGGCCAAGGGCTGGAGGACCAGCTCATGCAACCCAAGAGCCTCAGCCTGGATGACCATTATGCCTGAGGCCTCCACAGGGCTTCATGTAAAGAAGCCCCGCAGCCCTGGCCATGCTTTGTTCGTTTCTTTCTGAAATTTGTATTTCAGGTTAGAAATTGAGGTTGAGAGGAACTTACAAGATTTTTTTTGTTGTTTAAAAAAAATTTCCATTTGTCTGTCTTCTTCAGAGAAGGTTGTGTTCAGGTCTCTTGCCCAATTACAAATGTGGTTGCTTATTCTTGTTGACTAATGTTCTGTGTAGATTCTAGTTACCAGTCCTGTGTCAGATTTACTGCATGCAAGTATCTTCTCCCATTCTAAAGGCTTCCAAGTCATGGAGTCAACCCAAGAGCCCATCAATCCATGAATGGATTAATAAGCTGTGGCATATATATACACCATGAAATACTATTTATCCATAAAAAGATGAAGACTTTACATTTCTTGTATTAAACTGGATGGAGTTGAAGAACATTCTTCTTAGTAAAGTATCACAAGCATGGAAAAGCAAGTATCTGATGTACTCAACACTAGTATGAAACCATAGATAAACAATTACATACCCACATGAAAGAAACACAATTCAATTCAAGTGGGGGGAGGGGGAGGAGGGAAGGGGAGTGGGTGGGGGGAGGGGGTTGGTAAGCTCTCACCTAATGTGCATATGTAAGGGTGTACAGCACACCTGCTGGGTGAAGGGCTCTACTGCAACTCGAACTTTAGGTAAGAAACACAAACGGTATAATCTAATCATTGTAAAAATTTCCAATCATGTTCCTTCTAATTTTTATTTTGAATTAGGTGACAGTGTAGGCCATCACTACCACATGGGCAACTCCCGATGTGCTGTAGCTTGTGATGAACTTATGTATGTTTTTTAATAGTTTGTTGCTGCTTGCTGTTTTTTTTTTTTAATTTGGTTTTTAGTTTTTAATTTATCTTTCAATATTGCACATGGTTCAAAGCTAAGCGGTATGAAGTCTTTTGCAGGAAATATTTCTGCCACCCAGCCTCACAGCCCCCACCTCCCTTCACAGAGGCACAGGGACGCCAGTGTCGGCTGTGTCTTTCCCGGGGTGGCAGAGGGTTAGGTAAGCACCCATGTGTGATATACATACGTGTACATACGGGTATCATGGAATGCAAATGCATATCAAATGCACACATAGTCCTCCCCTCTCTTAGCATAGACAGTAGTGAACCAGCCACACGCTGTTCAGCGTCTTGTTGCTTTTGCTCAGTGTATCTTGCAGGTGGCTCTAAATGATTATGTGAAGACTAAGCTTATTCAAAAACTTTCTTCTATGTAGAACTGAATCAGTGTTCCTCGTATTGTGGTGTGTTCTTTGGTTACAAGTCAGCTTTCAATAAAGCATTTTCCGGAATGTGTAATTTTGACTGACTTACTCCTTTCTTTGAGTCATTATTTCAGTCTTTGGATGGGAATGCTGCAGTTGTGGAGTCCTTGGATTTTTCCTGTTAAAGTATGTAAATATTAATAAAATATTTATTCATATAGAATAATCCAGCACAATAAATAACAGACCTTGTCAAGGTGGTTACTATCATTACTATCTGTATTTAAAACCCTCATGTTAGGTAGCTGTCTGGGAGGTCAGAGGTGCAGGATTGTTGTGTCACCTTAGCTGAGACTACCTTGCCCAGAATTCTCTTCCCTTGGGGCTTCTTCAGGGTTGGCCCCATTATGAGATTTACAAGGTTGAAGAAAAGCAAAAGCAGGCCTGCCTGGACAGTGGGTGTACAGCACCAGAAGCCACTGCTGCTTCCAGGTTCTGGAATCTATGGTGAGGGGCGGGAGGGTATGGAGCTCAAGGCTTCCTCAGACCTTCTGGAGGAGGGAGAGCCCGTGGGTTCCAGAAACCATCGCCTCTGGGCTCTTTGGGGGAACTTCTGTGCGCTGAGTGCAAGAGCCCTGCTGTCAGCATTGCTTGAGTTTTCCATACTCCTCTTAGAGGGTCCCGCCCTCTGTACCATGAGGCACTGGCCAGACTTGGAGATCTCTAGAGCACATACCTGATGTCTCAGGCTGGGGTTCATTCCTTTCTCCAAGGTCCATGGCTTGCACTCATCACCCTTGAAATTCACACCTCATTTAAAACAGGACTAAAAAGTAAAAAAAGATATGAAATCTTGGGTGATGCCTGTGGCTCAGAGGAGTAGGGCGCCAGTCTCATATGCTGGAGATGGGATCAAACCCAGCCCTGGCCAAAAACTGCAAAAAAAAAAAAAAAAAAAAATAGCCAGGTTTTGTGGTGGGAGCCTGTTGTCCCAGCTACTTGGGAGGCTGAGGCAAGAGGATCACTTGAACCCAAGAGTTTGAGATTGCTGTGAGCTATGATGCCACAGCACCCTATTGAGGGTGACAAAGTGAAACCCTGTTTCAAAAAAAAAAAGATGTGAAATCTTTTAAGATTTGAAAACATACTTTCTGATGAAATCCTACAGGCTCACATAAAACAGTTGTCAAAGTCAAACAAAAATGTAGTGATGAGGCCAGGCTCACACCTATAATCCCAGCACCTGGGAGGCCCACCTGGGTAGATTGCTTGAGCTCAAGAGTAAAACCCCATCTCTACAAAAAATAGAAGAATTATCCGGGTGTTGTGGTGGGCACCTGTAGTACCAGCTAATGGGGAGGCTGGGGCAGGAAGATCGCTTGAACCTGGAAGTTTGAGATTGCTGTGAGCTAGTGATGCCACTGTAGTTTAGCTAGGACTACAGAGTGAGACTATCTCAAAAAAAAAAAGTAGAGATGAATCTCTAAATTTAACGTTTTATTTTGGAAGAAAGAACTGAAATTTGGGGCACACACAGACTAGGTGGTCTTTGATAAGTAACATGTCCTATATAAAGAACAAAACGAAGGTTGGAAGTTTTATGTAAAAATGAAATGTTATATATTGCTCTTTATTTATTTATTTATTTATTTATTTTTTAGGATACATTAAAATTTGGTTTAATATTTCTTTGTGGCAAAAAAAAAAAAATCACATTTTAACGAACAACACACATTTTTAGGCTTTTGTTTTTAACTACCATCCCATGAATTCATAAGGAAAGAGGCTCCAGTAGCTCAGGGAGGCATCTTGCCATTGAATGTGACAAAACATTGACTTTTGAATTCACGGGAAATAGGTTCCAGCACCTTGTATCACTATTACATGGGGTCTATCTAATTGGTTATCCTGTGTGCTATGCCGTACACCTATTCTGCCATGAGCTCATGGAGAGTAAATATGTTCTTGCACCTAAAAGCATGGGTCCACT
>CAUYQV010164933.1:0-12446 GCA_963574575.1 Galagoides demidoff | reverse complement strand
CTGTGGTCCCAGCTACTTGGGAGGCGGAGGCAGGAGACTCGCTTGAGCCCAGGAGTTGGAGGTTGCTATGAGCTGTGATGCCATGGCACTCTACCCAGGGGGATAGCTTGAGGCTCCGTCTCAAAAAAAAAAAAAGAACAGCTCATTGGAGGTACCGGCTATCTCTCCTATACTCACAAGTGATCCACAGACTCATAAATCAAAAATGAAAAAAGGGTCAAGAGCGAATATAAGACAGAGGGGTCTAAGTAGGCGGAGGGAACAGCATCCGGGTCAAACATTTTTGCTGTCTTGTGTGCTAAAGGCTCTTCAAGTTTTCCCTGTGTTTTTGAGCTGAGTGTCTTGGTTTGTTCTTCTTTTGCATTTTTGACTTAAGGAGTTTGATATAATTTAGGTCCTTTCTTGGAGTTATCAAAATCCATCATCGTTCATGGGTGGGAATGGGATCATTGGAGGATAATCAACTCTAGGACGGTAGATACGAAGTCTATAGAGATAGCTTCCAGGGTCATTGGTTTGCAGGCTGAGTGCCCTTCTGGAAGCAACATTTGGGTTTATTGTTGGTTTTATTGTTAATTGGTGGACTATTACACCCCCACAGTGGACTAGTGATTACAAGGCAGATGCCCACCTGCAGGAATTCATCACAGTAAATGGCCTATTCTGCCCTCTATTAATTTAATCTCCGATCCACAATGCGTCATGTTGGTATTGCTCAAGTAGAAAAATGGATGTCATCCATGCTTATGTAACTTCTAGCTGAGTGCTTTCTGCTCCAGCCATGCTTATTTGTGAGTCATGATTATGTCTGTGTTAAAACACTGCTGCAAGCCGTGTGTGCCTGTGTGGGTGTCTGAGGCATGGGTGTAGTCTACAGCCTGGGAAGCTAAACCTGTTGGTGAAGGGATTTTCGTTTACCTAAGAGAAAGATCTTAACACTTAATAAAGATCGGATTAATTTCAACAGGTTATTTACATATAAAATAAGGTTTGTTAGCAAAAGAAAGTGTAGCCAGATGGAGCTGCCGTCCTCCTTCCTGCCCAGCTGGTCTCTGGGGATAGTGGGGAGAGAATCAAGAACTCTTACTTTCTCCCAGGCTGGGCAGTCTGTGGCTAGTTTTCCTGTCTACCTGGTAAACCAGCAGGGTTTTTCTGCCTCTGGAGGAAGATCAAGCCTCTTTTTGAGTAAAGGAGAGCCACGGAAGTTTAAAGAATAAGAAGATAGACTCAATCCAGAGCTCTGTGCTCTTGGCAAGTTTTATCTGTAAATTGGGATGATAATAGTACCTGTCCCATAGAGTTGCCGAAGGACTATTAAAGTTAATACATGGAAAGAGCTTCTTGTCCTACACATTGTGGTGCTCAAGTAGCTGTGTTCTGAAGGGTTCACGTAAGGGTCCTGAAATTGGGGTGACTCACTGCCTCAAATCCCACAAAGGAATAAGATGAAGTCTCATGAGGACATTCCCTTGTCCTCCACCCTCCTTTTAACGTCTCCTTTCTGTGGCAGTCCTCTCTTGAAAGGCTTGCTCATCCGGTGGCTCTGTCTTATCCTTGGAACTGTGGTAAGGGCAGGTCCTTCTTTTCCTTGAGTTGAGTTTTGGGCAGGCTGTGGTGTGCTGTCTTTCATGAGGCTGTGTTCCTCCCCCCTCTCCACCCCCAGCCCCGCAGGCACCATTGCCTCCTTGCCAGGGCTGATGCTTTTTATCTTGCTCAAGTTCAGGCAGCTCTGTCAAAGGCCCTGTTTCTTTGGATGGGGTGTGGGTGACTTTGTGACTGCCCTCCACCTCATCTGAGACCATTTTTTCCCCCCAAGTACTATCTAATTTTCAGGCTCAGTGTTTCCGGTTTTCCTGAATGGCAGGGGGCTCCGCTGAGACGCTGTGCTCTCACTCTTCATTAGGTAACCCCAGCTCCATGCTTATTCCATCTCAGAGTACCCCATTTCCACAGGCTCCAATTAGGAGCCCAGCCCTGGAGCCTTCCCATTCATGTTATTCCAGTTGACTGTTCCCCTCAATTTCTCCCCAGCACCCATTTCATTCACTGGAGTCAGAAAACAGAGAGGACAAGGATAGAGCACACAGACTGGCTCTTTGCAGATTTAGAATATTGACGAGAATGCTTAGGATTTTATGGCTTGAGAGAAAAGGAGTTAGGGTTGGCAGCCCCATCAAGACGCTGCCCGGCTGAGCTCCAGAGTCTTGTTTACTGGCCGGACCACCTTTTTTGAGGTTTATAGTGTTAAGATGGGCTCCTTTCCTCATGTGATTGCAGGTGGTGAATTTTTAGAGGACTTGCTTTTACTTTTTTCTGTTATTTCCTCGGGAATTAGCTTATGCGGCAGCATCATTTCTCCATATTAATCCAGAAGTTGTATTTTTTCCTCTTAATATGGATGAGACCCTACTCCTTATGAAATAGAAACCCTGACCTTATTAAGCTATAATTCTTCTCTGGGCTGGCTTTTTCTTTACAAGGCTTTGCACATAAACCAGCAATACTTCTCCTTGAGCCACCTAATGGAATGGCACCATATTTTATCTCCAGCTTTCAAATATCTCCTCGGTAACTGAAGTAATGGCAGATCAGGGAATCGCTTCAATGTGCCACACAAACTAATTTGCTGTAACCAGCCAGAGAAGCAGATCTCCCAGAAGAGCTGTGATGTAGTAGAGTGATTATCAGGATAGTTTTGGGAGCCAGACCACTTAAGCTCAATTTCTGTCTCTACCACTAACTAGCTAGCTGTGCAAACTTGAACAAGTTATTTAGTTTCCTGTATCTCTAGTTCCTCATCTGTAAAATGGAATGATGAGAATTAATTTTACTCACTTCTTAGGATTCCCCTAAGACAGGCGTCTTCAAGCTACGGCCCGTGGGCCACATGCGGCCTGCCTAGGACATTTATCCAGCCCCCGGGTGTTTTTGCCACTGCTGCCTGTCTTGCCTAGCAGCCGACTCGTCCCAGGACCCATAGTCCAGCTCTCCAAAGGTCTGAAGGACAGTGAACTGGCCCCCTGTTTAAAAAGTTTGAGGACCCCCTGCCCTAAGACGTTCATTTTGCATTTACGAAACTTAAATGTGTTATTTTGTGTGATACATTTAGAATCGTGACCAGTTCACTGTAACTAGTTAATATGTAGTAGCTAGTATCTTCTTTTCTTCTTTCATGCTATGTATTTGCTTCAAGTCTAATCTAGTTATCTCTGGACAATCCTGGTCTTCCTTGACGAGAAGAAGCAAATATACTTTTACTTAACAGAAGTGATGTAGAAATACAATAGCTCTACTGATAGGAGCAGAAAAGGGAACAGAAGCTGGGCTCTGTGACTCATGTCTATAATCCTAGCACTCTGGGAGGCCGAGGTGGGAGGATTTCTTGAGCTCAGGAGCTCAAGTAGAAAAATTAGCCCAGTTTTGTGGTGATGCCTCTAGTCCTAGCCACTTAGGAAGCTGAGGCAAGAATATTACTTAAGCCTAGAAGTTTGAGGTTCCTGTGAGCTAGGCTAAGGCCATGTGGACACTCTAGCCTGGGGCAACAGAACCAGACTCTGGAGAGAGAGAGAGAGAGAGAGAGAGAAAGGAAGAGAAGGGGAGAGAGATAAAGAGAAGGAAAGAAATGGGGACCTGAAGCAGAAGAGATCAAATAAGCAGAAATTACTGGGCAGAACTAGGTGTTGCAAACAGGTGTTTGTTATAGTATCCTCTCATTTTTGTGAATTTTCATTTTCTATAATAAAAACTTAAAAATAAAACAATGTGTCAGTGTGGATCACATTCAGTGAGATGGAGCTCTCAGATATTCTAGGTGGGAGGTCAAATTGCTATGAGCTGCTTAGACACCATTTTGACAAGATACATCAAGAACCCTGGGGCCGGGTGCAGTGGCTCACACCTGTAACCCCAGCACTCTGGGAGGCCAGGCAGGCAGACTGCTTGGGCTCAGGAGTTCAAGACCAGCCTGAGCAAGAGGGAAATCCTCTTTCTAAGTAATAGCCGGACATTGTGGAGGGCACCTGTAGTCCCAGCTACTTGGGAAGTTGAGGCAAGAGAATCACTTGAGCCCAAGAGTTTGAGGTTGCTGTGAGCTATGATGCCATGGCACTCACCCCCAGGGTGACTTAGTGAGACTCTGTTTCCAAAAAACAAACAAACAAAAAATAACTCTGGGTGGTGCCCATAGCTCAGTCGGGATGACACAGCCACATACACCTGTGAGCACCTGTAGTCCCAGCTACTTGGGAGGCTGAGGCAAGAGAATCACTTAAGCCCAAGAGTTTGAGGTTGCTGTGAGCTGTGATGCCACAGCACTCTACCCAGAGCGACAGCTTGAGACTCTGTCTCAAACAAAACAAAACCCTAAAAATATTTGTTCCAGTTACTATTGCAGTATGAAAAATAACTCAGAAACATGGCTTAAAGCAATCGCTTTATTATGCTCACAGATTCTGTGGGTCAGGTATTTGGACAGGGTACAGTGGGGATGACTTGTCTCTGTTCTGCAATGTGCCACATCTCAGCTGGTAAAACAAGAAGGCCTGGGGTCACTCAGAGGGTGGGGCTAGAACTTTCTGAAGTTTGTTCACTTGTAAGTTTGGGACCTGGGCTGGTGCAACACAAAAATTAGGACTCTAGAATGCCTCACGTGGCCTCAGTGTGATCTGGCTTCCTCACATAGTGGCCTTTGAGTAGTAAGCCTGTTTACATGGTGGCTCAGGGCTCCAAGCCTGAGCGCTCCAGCCAGCATGGTTAAGAGATCACACAGCATCAGTTCTGCTTCCTCTATTGGTTGAAGTTTTCATAAATCTACGCAGATCAAAGAGAGTGAGAATAGACTCTAGGAGAGGTGTCAAAGAATTTTGGGGGTCATATTTCAAAATTGCCACAATGTTTATGTCTTTTGACCCAATGATTTCACTCCTAGGAATCTATCTTAAGGAAATAATTTTAAAATGTGGACAAGGTTTTATGCACACATATATATGTCTCAGTATAATTTGTAATAATGAAGTATTAGAAATAAACTTAATGACTAATCACAGGAAAAGCAATGAATGTTGGCAAATCACTAAGACGTTGAATGGTCATTAAAATAGTGTTGGACTTTTTTAATGCATAGGAAAGTGTTGACATTTTTCCTTTCTGAGACTTGTAAACTGTCTTTCCTGGGTCCACCATCTCTCTCATTTTGCTCTTCCTGTGCCTGAGGTGCATTTGTCAGCGAGTTGTTTACAAGGTTGGTTGTAGACAAGCCTGTGTCTAGTTGCACCAGAGGCTTTCCTAGAACTTCTGCCCAGTAGCTGTAGCTTCCAGCAAGAGTTAACAGGCTACTGTCACCTCCTATCTCAGCCCCCATCTAAAATAGTAGCTGTAGTAGACTTTGGCTCCAATGAATATCCAAGTTTTCCTGTCTCAGGTGCCTACTGAGGTCCTATCCCATTGCTCTCTTCCCCAAGGCCAAGGTCTCTTGGGGCCCATCAATACATTTAACAGATCACAATATCTTAGACATACATAGAGCAACTACAGATATAGTTTTCCCATGATCTACATAACATACTACTTTTTAAAAAGACCTCAAACATTTTATCAGTCAATATATTCATTAGGCAACATTTGAAATAAACCGATGCCAAAACTACATATTATTATTGATATTATTTTCATAATAGTTTCCTGCTCTCAAATACTCTTGACAGTGCTCTAATGTGAATATCCAATTCTCCAGGATAATTTTAAAAGCTATATGAATAATCAGAACTACATACATTTTGTTTTAGATCACATACAATGAATAACGCTGGGCTTTGTAGCAGCTCACAGAGCCATCACCTGTGTGATTTAATCAGCACTAGCTCCTTCTTTCTGCTTTGTTGATACTATATGAGCAAAGGATTAGGGGGAGGGACGAAGTATAGTTTGAGACAGAAATGGAAATGGTTTATGATGCAAACTCTGACTAATATGGTTAAATCATTTGATCCTCTTAAAGGATTTCAAATCGGGAAAGATTTTACTCTCCATTCTAACCCAATTTCTACTAGTGAATTGTTTATAAACTCAAAGTGTCATCTGGGCCACTGGCAAATATTCTAGTCTTTTCTGGGGACAGGAAAGGATTGCTGCTTTGCAGTTAGCTTGGCATTGGCCAATAAATCATGAGTGAAAGTAAAAACAAATATTACTTCTGGGCAAAGCTTTAAGAACAAAGGTGTGCTTTCCCATATTCTCTCTCTCCACTGGGTAGCAACGGCACCTACTTCATTCTGGCCCCCAACTGCCTACACGAGCACTGTCTTCCCAACTTGCATTAGACATATGATAGGATGGAGAAAAACATTTATTAAGCTGTTGATGTTTGGGTTGTCTGTTACTCCAGTATAATCCAGCCAATCACCCCTGGTAAAGGAGGTAGCTAGCGAGATGATGGGTAGGTAGCCAGATAGCCAGACACACAGATGCAGATACACATGCACTGCTAGTAGTTTTTCACGGGCAGGGCTATAGGGATAGAAATCATGACTCTGAAAGCCTTACTATAACATTGAATAATTAGCCTCCTGGTCACTATCTTTGATTGAGATTCATTTGCATCTCCCTACCCTGAATTATCTTTTGAACTTGTTGCGCTTTACATAGAGTTTTCGCAAAATATTTTTAAGTGGAAAATAAAAGGCAATTATAATCCAGAACATATAGTGTAACTCAATTTTTGCAAGGAAAAAATTAGAGGTTTTTAGAGAAATGTTTGGAAGGCCAAAATATGAACTGTGGTAGGAATATAGGTGATTTTTATTTTTTTCTATATACTTACGTTCTTTTATTTTTTGAAAAATATAGGCACATGTCATAAACATTTATTACTTTTGTTCTGATCAGCCTCCATTCCTTTGTGTAAGTGCCCTGCTTCCCTTCAGTCCCAGTGAGTCTGGATGTCCTGTGAGCTACCTTACCTTCCCAATCCCACCTAACGTAAAAGTGGATATAGATCGAGCTAAGCCTTGGGAACCAGGTATGCTTCTGGAAATCTGAACTTGATACAGAAGCACCAGGATAGGTGGTGGGTGGAGTCTTCTGTCGGCAGAACCAAAGAAGACCCCTAGAATTTCCCTGCTTTCTGTTTTTCTTTGGGATTTAGGAGTTTTTTTGATTTTAGGGTTATCCAGTTTCCTCTATTCGTTTTATCTCTGGCTTAAGTTAACCTAAACTGACTTCAGGGTTTGCAACAGTAGTATCTTTGTAGACATAATATGCATGACTTGTTTAGTTAAAAGATTAACAAGATAAATCATAACAGAATTAATTCATTTTGGCCTATTATCTAGGAAGAGTCAAATTGTGAAAAATTTCTTTTTGTTTTTGGAGACAGAGTCTCACTATGTCGCCCTTGGTAGAGTGCCGTGGCGTCACAGCTCAGAGAGCAACCTCAAATTCTTGAGCTTAGGTGATTGTCTTGCCTCAGCCTACCAAGTAGCTAGGACATACACCCGGCTATTGTTTTGTTGTCATTGTTGTTTAGCAGGCCCAGGCCAGGCTCAAACCTTTCAATCTTAATGTATGCACCCTAACCACTGAGCTACAGGCACTAAGCCAATTGTGGAAATGTTTTATGCCTTTTACTCTTGCTTTTCTTGAGGTGGTGGTGATTATTACCAAGCCTCTTTTAAAAGTCAACAAGACTCATCCTCAGCTAGTGCTGGGTGTATGTGTGTGCATGTTTATGCGTACCCATAATATCACGTGCTCATTGGCACTTAAGCTGGGAGTGTGTGTGTGATAAAGGTTGTATGGGTCGTATGACAATGACAGTGCTGGGTTAATGTCCTGCCATTCTAGCTTACCACTTGCTACTTCCTCACCCCTCCTAGTTATAGTACACGTACTTATTACTTGTGGCCCCTTCCATGTGGTGACTTGGACTGTCCCATCAGTGTGATGTTCTCCAGTCTCCAGATCTTTTTATAGAATAGTCACTGCCCCTCTCATTCCCCATTCAGTAAATATTTGCTGAGTGACTACCATGTGCTAATAGATTCTCCAGGTGCTGGGGATCCAAAGCAAGTAAGATAAGACCTTTTCTCTAAGGAGCTCGTAGGCTACCGAGGACCATGGAAAGCACGGACAACCAACCAACAGGACTCTGGATACTCCTTCCTTCCTGAAACCTGGAGCCCACTCTCCCATCACCACTCAATTCCACGGAGCTGGAGTATAGTAATCGGCGCTATCCCCTGTAATTCTGGGTCTTCTCTTTCAAAGCACACAGTGGAATTGCACTTCATTCCTTTTGAAATTAGGTGTAGCCATGTGACCTGCTTTGACCAGTAAGATGTGAGAGGAAGCCCATGTGTCGGTTCTGAGGAAATGCCTTTATGAGAGAGTGTGTGATCTGCCATGTTAGTGACTGGCCATGTTCCAGATGTTCACTATTAACTTGAGTCCTTTGATAAGGGTGACATGAATTAGGGTGTGCCCCAACCAACCCAAGATGGACAATAACATAGGCATGAAAAAAATCGTAGTTGTTACCTCAGCACAAGTCTTTTCTGACAGATGCAAGGGACAACTCCCAGACCTGGTAGGACTTCTAGTGGACCTGGATCAGGCTATCTAGTCTGACTTAGGGTTGGTAGTCCTGAGTGGTTTGTGATACTAAATGAACAAAGACACCACCGAACTTAGTCCAGCTGGAATCAGAAGAAAGAATCCTTTCAAGGTCCAAATAATTTCTCCCTAGCCTTGAGTGGGCTGCTTCACCATGCCATGAAAGTCTTTGAACTAGCAAAACCTTCCGGCAAACCTGTTTGGCAATAGTAGGTTCATATGTGTTGAAGGGAAAGGACCACATCTGAGGACCAAGAATTTTTTGTAACAAAACAGCCCAGGGGGATGGTGGGCATTGCAAATCTCTGATCTTGAAATCTAGGCTTCCCATTTAACTCTACATTCTGAATCAATTGTTGTAGCCACCTCTGAGATGTATTTAAATAGAAAAAATGTTGCAAACATCATTAGAAATTAAGAAAATGCAAAGTAAAATAGGACCATGATCTCCTTAAGTTGACCAGGCTGGTCTTGAACTCCTAACCTCAAGGGATCTTCCTTCCCTCAGCCCCCAAGTATCTGGGACTACAGGTTCACGATACTATGCCCAGCTTAATTTGGCAAACACACACACACACACACAGACACACACACACACACACATATATACATTTTTTTTTTTTTAAACACAGAGTCTCACTCTGTTGTCCTGGGTAGAGTCCCATGGCATCATCATAGCTCACAGCAAGCTCAAACTCTTGGGGTCAAGAGATCTTCCTACCTCTGCCTCCTGAGTAACTGGGACTACAGGTGCACACTATGACATCCAGCTAGTTTTTTCTATTTTTAGTAAAGACTGGGGTCTTGCTCTTGCTCAGGCTGGTCTTGAACTCATGAGCTCAAGCAATCTACCTGCTTCAGCCTCCCAGAGTACAAGGGTTACAGGCGTGAGCCACCAAGTCTGGCTGATTTGGCAAGGTATTTTAAACATCCTGTGTTGGTAAGGGTGATGGAAGTATAAATTTCTATAATCTTTCTGCAGACTGATGAGGTACAAGATACCCTCCCAAATTTTAAAGATATATATGCTTGTTAGTTGCTTCTTCTGTGATAATCAAATTTTTAGACAGTATAAAAAGAATATATTGCCAGCTTTTCTTGCAGCTAGGAATGGAGATGTGAACAAGTTCTGGCCACTGGGAGAAGAGAAGAAGTGATGTGTATAACCTCAGGATTGAGTCCTAAAAGAGCAGGGAAATCGTGTTTCGTTCCCCCCTTTTCCTGTCCTGCTTTCTAGAATACAGATGTGATGATAGATCAGAGGGACAAAAGCAATATCTAGGAATGGCAGACATGAGATAAAAAGAACCCGTGTCCTTGACGCCATAAGATCACCATACTAGCTCTGACTTTGTCTCAGATATAAATACACTTTTATGTTACTTAAGCCACTGCCTGTCACACATGGAACCAAAAATATCCTAACTAATGCACCAGAATCTCTACCTTTGAAGAGTTATCTTAAGTTAGTAATTGAGGATATATGCAAAGATTCAGGTAACAATGAAATTTATCAGGTATCTTTCTATATGCATGAAAGTTGGAAATAAACTAGTTTGTTTAAAGAAATTATGATTTATCTATGCAACAGAGTACTATGAAGCCATTCAAAATTACTCTGCAAAAGACTATTTATTGTTGTAGAAAGACATTCATTTTTTAAAAATGCACACAGAAGACACAGGGAATACCAGTGTGTCTGATCTCATCTTTTCCCTCCCTCACTAGGAAAAGAGAATTCTAACTCTGCCCATTAGGTCTCTTCCTTTCTCCCATTTTCTGTGGAAAACTTACCTTACCAGAAGAACTCTTTGGGGCTTTTGTGGTAAGAATTGAGAGGAAAGAACATGGGGAAGGAAGATAAGGGTATCTTGGCTAGGGTCGGAGGAGGATATTTTCTGGGAGGTTCTGAGAAGTGAGAACTGAGCTGCTTTATGTGGGATGGTGGGTGGGAGCAGAAAGGGAATTTTTTTTTTTTTTTGAAACAGAGCCTCAAGCTGTTGCCCTGGGTAGAGTGCTGTGGCATCGTTGCTCACAGCAACCTCCAGCTCCTGGGTTCAAGCCATTCTCCTGCCTCCGCCTCCCAAGTAGCTGGGACTGCAGGTGTCCGCCACTACGCCCGGCTATTTTTTGGTTGCAGCCATCGTTGTTGTCTGGCGGGCCCAGGCTGGATTTGAACCTGCCAGCTCAGGTGTATGTGGCTGGCACCTTAGCTGCTTGAGCCACAGGTACCGAGCCAGAAAGGGGAATTTTTAAGAGGATGCCAGTGTATTACATGCTTCTTGAAGATGTTGGGGCTGCATAACTTCAGGCTGTCACAGCACATAGGTGTTGAATTATGAGGTCTCTTTATCATGCACTTAGAAAGGGGTTCTGGTGGCCAGATGTGGTGGCGCACACCTGTGATCCCAGGACTTTGGGAAGCCAAGGTAGGAGGATTGCTTAGGGCCAGGCATTTGAGACCAACTTGGGCAATGTAGTGAAACCCTGTCTCTATAAAAATAAATAAATAGGCTCGGTGCCTGTGGCTCAAGTGGCTAAGGTGCCAGCCACATACACCTGAGCTGGTGGGTTGGAATCCAGCCCGGCTGCCAAAACAACAATGATGGCTGCAACCAAAAAATAGCCGGGCGTTGTGGCGGGTGCCTGTGGTCTCAGCTACTTGGAAGGCGGAGGCAGGAGACTCGCTTGACCCCAGGAGTTGGAGGTTGCTGTGAGCTGTGATGCCACAACACTCTACCCAGGGGGATAGCTTGAGGTTCTGTCTCAAATAAATAAATAAATACATACATAAAGGGGTGAGGAATAGGAGTCTTGAAGATATATACCAAATACCCAGGGTTTTCCCCCTGGATGGGTAGACTTCTATTTTCTGCTTTGGGGGTTTTCTGGTAGTATTTCTCCATTTGTATAGAAAAAAACAAATGCTAAAATTAATTTTTTAAAAATGGTCATTGAGCTTTATTCATCATCCCCCAAACTTGGAAGCAATCAAGAAGATAGCCTTTAATAGGAGAATGGGAAAATAAACTGTGGTACATCAGAGAATGGAGTATTATTCAGTATTAGTAGGAAACATGCTATTATGCCATGAAAAGACATGGTGAAAATGTGGATGCATATTACTGAGTGAGAGATGGCAATCTGGAAAGGCTACATCATGTATAATTCCAACTTCATGACCTTCTGGAGAAGTCAAAACCATGGAGTCAGTAAATTAAAAAAAAACTGGTCTCCAGGGATTACAGGGAGGAAAGGATGAACAGGTGGAGCACAGAGGATTTTTAGGGCACTGAAACTATTATGTATGACACTATAGTGGTAGATACATGTTACAGGTGCTGGGCAGATGATGGATGGGTCTGAGTGTCAGGGTTCTAACAAGGAGCTCCAGGAGTCTAACTGGGTTTGCAATCATCTAGCCAGGATTCCACAGGGCTAGATAATTTTCCAAAAGGGAAAGGCTATTGTCTTAGTGTCCAGCTGAGGACATAATCACTAAATCACATGGGGCTTAGGGAGGCTCACCCCACTCTGATGCAGTTGAAAATATGCATATAACTTTAGACTCACTGAAAACTTAACTAGTAATAGTCTGTTGACTGGAAGCTATACCAAATAACATAAACAGTTGATTGGCTCATAGTTTTTATGTTATATGTATTATATGTCATATTCTTACAATAAAGTAGGCTGAAGAAAAATTATTATTAAGAAAGTCATAAGGGGCTCGGCGCCTGTGGCTCAATCAGCTAAGGCGCCAGCCATGTACACCCAAGGTGGCGGGTTCGAATCCCCAGCCCGCCCGCCAAACAACAATGATGGCTGCAACCAAAAAA
>CAUYQV010164931.1:0-17340 GCA_963574575.1 Galagoides demidoff | reverse complement strand
GTCAGTGGTTACTGCAGCATAAAACACAATGAGTGAACAATATGACAGTCATTAACACTGGTCACTAACTGCCCTGAGAGGGGAGTTGGTTACCTGACTAATGAGCTGTGTGTGTCATTTCAAGTCAAGCATTTAATGTTGAGACACCCTCCATGGCTATTTTTTTCCTCTTCTATAGAAATCAGCAATATTAGAGACGGCTTTACGATTGTGGTGAGAGGAACAACTCTGTGTTGACTATAACTGAGCAAGAAATAAACCTCTAATTTCTAAACCTCCCCCCTCCTTTTTTTTTCCTGCAGTTTTTGGCCAAGGCTGGGTTTGAACCCACCACCTCCGGCACATGGGGCCGGCGCCCTACTCCTTTGAGCCACAGGTGCCACCCAGCCCTTGGTATTTTGATGCTGCTTCTTACTAAAGCATCTTCTAGTATATTTTATTGATATAAAATGGTGCGTTTCTGATTAGAGTTAAATAGCAAAATATGTGCTCTTAAAAATTCCAAACAAGACCTATTATTACTTATGCTAAAATGTTTTTCTTGGAAGATTTTGAAGTGAGGGCTGGGCATGGTGGATCATGCGTATAATCACAGCACTTTAGGAGTCTGAGGTGGGAGGAGCCTTGGAGGCCAGGAGCTCATGACTAGCCTGGGCAATATAGTGAGACCCATCTCTACAAAAAAAGAAGAAGAAAAAAAAAAAAAAAAAGAAAGGAAAGAGGATGTCTTGAGCCCAGGAGTTCAACTCTGCAGGGAGTTATGATTACACCACTGCACAGCCTGGGCAATGGAGCAAGACCCTGTCTCTAAAAAAATAAAATTAAAATAAAAAAAATTTTTGAACTTAGAAAAATTGAAAGAATAATACAACGATCACTATTTGTCCTTCCTCTGTATCCATCACTTGCTCATATATTGCCCTTTTTTCTTTGTTTTTCATATAATTTTTTTTTTTCTCAGCCATTTGAAAGAAAGTTGCCAACATCATGAAACTTCCCTGGAAAATCTTCACTTGCCACTTTCTAAGACTAAGGATATTCTGCTGCATAACCACATTGAAGTCCTGGTTCCTGATAGCATCAGTGTATTTTTTTCTTTATTCTACAATATATATAAAAGAGCTTTAGAATTCTAATACTAATATCACTACCAGTCACAGATCTCTGAAGTAGACTTTAGAGTGTTTGAAGTCCCTTTTTTATTTAGACTTTGAGGACATTAAGCATGGGTAATCCCCATACTGTGTTTAGTACAAAATGGGTAATTCAAGTTCATTCTAACACAGTACTCTGACTGTAGATCCTTGGAGAGATACCTGAGGACAGACGAGATCTGCAAACAGATATTATGATACAGACATTTATTTGTTTCCTTTTCGACTCACTTTTAGGGTTTTGTTTTTAAAATAATTTCACTGCATTTTTTTTAACGAATCACTTTTACTTGGTTCAAGAGTCAGGACAATAACGAAAGTTATATTCAAAGAATTACCACTCCCACCCTCTACTTCCACTGTGCCCAACCCCCCCCAACTCTGTAAGTAGATATTGTCAGTGGTCTCCTGTTTTATCCTTTCTGTTTCCTTTTTGGCAAAAAATAGGCAAATAAATATACATCTTATTTTCCTTTATTTTTTACACCATAGTGTACCACATACGCCTTTTTTTTTTACTTTTTCACTTAATATTTCCTGGAAATCACTCTATATCAGCTTATAGAAACTTTTTCTTCCTTTTTTTTTTTTTTTGTTTTGTCTACTTAGTGCTCCATCATGTAGCTGTGACACAATTTGATTTATTGGTGTCTGTTTAGGTTTGTGTCCAGTTATTTTACTATTACAAAGAATACTGAAATTAAAAAAAAAAATTGCACATGTACTCTTTCACACTTGTGGAAGTTTCCTTTCAAGGTAGTTTCCTAGAAGTGGATTTCCTAGGTCAAAGGGTAAACGACATGGTGGTAATTGTTCCATGTTGCCCCGTTCACTCCATCAGGGGCCTCATCATTTTGCGTTCCCAGCGGTATTGTATGATGACGCTCCTTTTCTTCACGACCTTGCCAACAGTGTGTTGTCAAGCATTTAAATTATTGCCAGTCTGATAGGTCAGAAACAATATCCCCATGTGGTTTTAATTTATATTTGTGTTACTATGAGGAAAGTTGAACATCTTTTTTTACGTGTTGAAGGAGACCATTTATATGATACTTTTCTCTGAAATGTCAATGATTCTGTCCATTTTTCTATGCAGTTTTGGATTTTATTCTTTTTCATTTTTAGGCACTCTTTATGAGAGAGTTATATCAGTCCTCTGCATATAAGTTGCAAGTACTTTCACTCGCTTTCATTTTTCTTTCAACTTTATGCCTTGCAAAAAAGAAAAAAAAACGTTTTATTTTTCTGTAGTCAGAGTTATCAAGATTTTCTATCATTACTTTGGGAATCTCATTTTATAGATTTGAAAAATTCTCTCCAAACAGAGTTATAAAAATTTATTCATTCCTTCTCTAGTAGGCCTATGCCTTGCTTGCTTTTTTTTTCCCCACAATTAGATTGCTAATCCACTTGGAATTTTCTCTGGTATATGGTATGAGAAAATATATAATTTATCTTTTTGGAAAAGGCTGTCCATTTGTCTCTATTATCATTTGGGGGGAAAAGTTCGCATTTTCCCTAGTGACCATCTTTATCCTTTATTAAACTTTCATACGTCAACATGAAAGTAGATGAAGTCAGAAAATTGTAAAGAGTTTATTGTTCCTATAAAAGAATGGTCTCTAACTGGAGACTTTGAATACACATGAGAATGTAAGACTAGGACTACGCCTTCCTTACAGCAGTCACGTTAGTGTAGCACAGTTTACGAGTACAAAGTATACAGGAGGAAGTATTTTAACTTTCTCGCGCTTGTCCATTACATGTTAGCTTTTTTTTTTAGGGCACGTAGAGCTGTTAAAGCCGATTTCTTTATGGCTGATTGGTTTAATGTCACTGACTCATGCTGACGAGGACGTGTTTTGTGAATGACTGAACGTTTTGGTATTGTGGTAATGGACAGTTTGCCTTGAGGCAGCAGCCCCTCCGTTTATATTTTTCTTTAATGCATAAATACTTGGACCTATTTTGAAATGCCTTGTCTGTCCCATTTGTCTATCCTTCCAGGCTACATTTCTTTTTAACTATACGCAAGCATTACTCTATCACTCCTCTCGAAAAGCACTTTTAAAGAAGGAGCACAGGGGCCTGCGGATGAACTGAGAGTGGTGTCCGGAATAGAGGAAAGCGTCCACACCAACTCCCTCACTTCTTTCCTAGATTCCTTGGGGGGAAAGCGAGGCTCGTTGCCGAGGTGTGCCATGCACGGAGGGTAAGAAGGGAGGATGGACAAGAGATGGGAACTTTGTATTATACCAGGAATAGGCACAGGAAAAGCCTGGGCATGAAGAGATGTGTACTAGATTTGTGTGGCTGCCATAACAAACTAGGTGGCTTAAACAACAGAATTTTATTGTCCCCAGTTCAGGTGGCTAGGAGGTAAGGGTGCTGGCAGGGTCGGTTTCTTCTGGAGGTTTTGAGGGGATCCACCTCTCTCAGCTTTAGGGGTTGCCAGTAATCGCTGGTGTTCCTCAACTTGAGCTGCATCATCTCAGACTCTTCTCCCATCATCAAATGGTCTTCTGTGTTTTCCCATCAGCTTCTTCTGAGAACACAGCTCATTGGATTTGGGGCCCACCCTAATCCATCTAACTAATCCTCTTAACTAATTATATCTGCAAAGACCTTATTTCCAAATAAGGTCATATTCTGAAGGTCCAGATAGGTAGGAATTTGGGAGAACACTCTTCAACCCATTAGAGAAGACCAAGCAGTAGGAGTAGCATTGGAATGAAAGGGAGATAGTCTCAAAGTTTGGTGGAACAGGCCTTACAGAGAGGAAATGAAACAGGCCCCGAGGATCAGCCCCTGCTCGCCATCCTCTGCTCACCACTCCCCTGGCCCCACCACGCCCCTTTCACTGCCCAAATCTGCAGAGCGTGTGCTGCCCCCATCCTTTCTGTTGCCACTGGCTGGAGTTCATCCCCACCTGCCTTGGCTCAGGGCCACCACATATTTATCCTTCAGGCCTCATCCTGGAACCTGGCAAGGGCCTCATGTCCCTTTTGGACAAATGTTTATCTAAGTCCTCTCCCTGTGCTTGGTAATAGAGTCTTCACAAATGTTTGTTGAAGGAATGACTATATTTTAAAGTAAATGATATCGTACATAGTATATAATAACATAAATTGCTTTTTTGTTGTTGACATCATTTGCTTTTTGTCTTCTTAACAATCAATCAATTGCTTTGCTTCCTGGTATCTTCTGGTGCAGAATTAGACACCAATATTCGAAGCTGTGCTCTAACCACCCCCAGACTGTGCACTCTCAAATTGGATATTTCAGTGTTAATTTCTCAGCACTAAGATGTAGGTTAAAGTTAATTTACAATCCCATGTAGTCTGTCAGACTGATGTACTCTGGAGTATATCATAAATGATATGACACTGACTTAAAAGCATATTTCATTTGGCATTTGTCTAGTGCTAACTGTGCTCCAGCTACTATTTTAAGCAGTCTATCAACTCATTTAACCCTCATAACAACCCAATGAAGTAGTTACAATCATTACCTCCACTTGATGGAAGATGAACTAGGGTAGGGACAGGTCACATCACATGAAGTCAGACAATTGGTGAGACTTAGAGTGGGCCTCAAACTGGGCGATGTGACTCTGGGTGGAATCTGGGCTGCCTCTCCAGAACATGGCTTAACCTTTCATTAGAAGGGCTGCTGCCTCCCTGCAGTGTGGGATGAAGAGATCAGACTGCATGCTTCTGGAGTGATCTCTACCTACAAGCCCACACCTGCATCCAGCTGGTCTCAACAGGACACACACAGCTCTGTAAGAATAAGCAATAATGCAGTCCCCCCAGGCAGCCCAGACCGGAGAATAGGAAATCATTTTCTAAAGTCACCATAGCCCAGAAAGGCATAATTCTGCTCAAAAACTCTCCCTAAATTTTACATTACTAATTTGAACACTTTTTATTTTATTTTTATGTATTTACTTATTTAGTTTGAGACAGAGCCTCAAGCTGTCCCCCTGGGTAGAGTGCTGTGGCATCACAGCTCATAGCAACCTCCAACTCGTGGGCTGAAGAGAGTCTCCTGCCTCCACCTCCCAAGTAGCTGGGACCACAGGCGCCCGCCACAATGCCTGGCTATTTTTTTTTTTTTTGGTTGCAGCCATCATTGTTGTTTGGCGGGCCCGGGCTGGATTCGAACCCACCACCTTAGGTGTATGTAGCTGGTGATTTGAACACTTAATTTGAATCCTAGCTATTTTTTATCTTTTGCAATAAAATTGCACAGACCCTTGTGGGTTTTTTTTTTTTTTTGAGACAGAGTCTCACTTTGTTGCCCTCAATAGATTGTTGTGGTGTCATAGCTCACAGCAACCTCCAGCTTTTGGGCTTAGGCAATTCTCTTTCCTCAGCTTCCCAAGTAGCTGGGACTACAGGCACCTGCCACAACGCCCGGCTATTTTTTGTTGCAGTTTGGCTGGGGCCAGGTTCGAACCCGCCACCCTCGGTATATGGGGCTGGCACCCTACCCACTGAGCCATGGGTGCCGCCTGGACCCTTGTGTTTTAGATAACAACAGCTCATTACAGTAACTGTTTTTCCACAGTGAAAGAGACATTTTATCCTAGATCAGTGTTTTTCAAAAAGTTTGTCATGATGGGTTATGGATTAGGATAGAGTGGACTGCAGTATGGTTTTTGTGAAACTTTGTATACAGAATCGCTGTAAGTGCATAAATGTGATAGGGTGTATATATACCCTGAGTTGTCACAGCCTTGCCACAAGGTGGTGGAAAAGTTAGCTCTGCACAACAGAAATTATAATTTACAAAATGGCAGTTTTTACATTTTCAAAAGCATAATAATGTCTAATCACTACTGGGTATCCATTCATATATAATGGGTTAAAAGTGCTTTACTGACATAATCTCACTGACTGAACAATGACTCTGGCAGGGTATGGAAGAAGGACATCCTCTCTCCACAAACACACACCCAGATAACAAAGCCAAGATAGGAGAGGCAATCTCTGGTCTGTGCTAGGGTGGAGCTCCCCTGGAATCTACCTTCCTAGTCATACCACAGCTGCTGGATGTGGGGCACACCTGGTACTGAAAAGGGTCACAAGTGCTTCATGGGGTTAGAAGTAGGAGCCTCAGTCAATTTTTAGACTAGTTGGTGGAAGTGACTCCCTTTCCCACCAGCTGTTTCCAAGACAACATCTGGTTCATAATGTGGGTGTATGAAGGGGAAGTCCACACCAGCACCTGCCTTGGTTGCTTGTGACCCAAGCATATATTTGTCACCTTCCATATTTAGACCAGTGGGGCCCAACGGTGGCTGCACATTAATTAATGATTAAAAATCTTGAGACTCTTCTCATTGGCAACTACAATAATAGCAAAAACGAATAAATGGGACCTGATCAAGTTAAAAAGCTTCTGCACAGCTAAGGACACAACTAACAAAGCTAACAGAGAACCTTCGGAATGAGAGATGTTTCCATGTTATGAATCAGACAAAGCATTAATTGTGACCAAGATATTCAAAGAACTCAAGCAAATCAATAAGAAAAGAGTAAACAATCTCATCAATCAACGGGCAAGCGACACAAACAGAACCTTTTCCTAAGAAGACAGATGAATGGCCAACAAACACATGAAAAAGTGCTCATTATTCCCAATCATCAGAGACATGCAAATCAAACCCACTTTGAGATGTCACCTAACACCAGTGAGAATAGCCCACATCACCAGGTCCCGAAGCTGCAGATGCCGGCATGGGTGCAGAGAGAGATACACTCATGTACTTTTGGTGGGATTGCAAACTAGTACCACCCTTTTTGGAAAGAAGTATGGAAAATCCTCAAAGAACTAAAAGTAGACCTCCCATTTGATCTTGCAATCCCATGACTAGGTATCTACCCAAAAGAAAAAAAAAATCATTTTACTATAAAGACATTTTCATTTGAATGTTCATATTAATAACAGCTCAATCCACAATTGCAAAATGTGGAAACAACCTAAGCACCCATCAACCCACGAATGGATTAATAAACTGTGGTATATGTATACTATAGATCATCATTCAGCCTTTAAAAAAATGGAAACTTTGTATCTTTTATATTTATCTGAATGGATTTGGAGAACATTCTCCTAAGTATCTCAAGAATGGAAAAACAACCCATGTACTCAGTACTAATCTGAAAATAATAAATCAACAACTACAGGCCCACATGAGAGAAATACACAGTTCAATTCAAGAAAGGGAAAGGGAGGGCTGGTAAGTTCCCACCTATCGGGAACAGTGTAAGGGTATATGGCTCACTTCCTGGGCGAAGAACTCAACTATAACTCAGACTTCGGACTTTACCTTACAAACACAAATAATGTAACTTAATTGTGTGTTACTCATATCACCCCAAATTAAAAAAAAAATCCATCCTGATGCCAAGGCATACGTCAAGACCAACTGCATCGCATTCTTTGGGGTTAAGGTGTGGACATCAGTGTTTTAAAACTTCCCAGGGAATTCTAATGTTCAGCTAAGGCCAAGAGTGATGGAATTAGAGAAATACGATGAATTTCATCTGGTCTAAACCTGCAACTCTTCATTAAATAGATCAAGGCTTACTTTGAACATAACAAAAATGCATCCGTGATCTTAGTTATCTATAGATTTTTTGACTTATTATCATCATTATTATAAAGCTCAATTTATATAGCAATCCTACTCAGCATTGCACTTTGCCAGGACTATCTAATTTAATTCTCCCTCAGGGTAGATAAATAGACTCTCTAGTTCACAGGTGAGGAGGTTGAGGCATGCAGGATGACAACAAGCTGGGATCGCACAGCAGCTCAGTGGTGGAAATGGGATTCAGAACCAAATAGTCTCCACTCCCACACCTGATTTGCTGTCTTTTTTGCAAATTGTTGATTTCATGAACTGGTTCTGTTTGGTTGCTGGCATTTCTCTATGCCTTTATGCCTCTCAAACTTAGCGGTGGCAACTGAAACTGGCTCAGATCTTCCTCCTCTCTGCTCTTAATACTCCTGTGATTCTCTCCTGCTAAGTAGATTCCATGAGTGAAGACGTGTTCTGTTCCTTATACCTCTGCAAAAATTAAACACTTCCATATAAAATCATAGCTATTTGAGCTGAAAGATTTCCTAGAGAAAAACATAAGGATCCCAGTGTAGCCTGCGAGTCAAAAATTGGGACCTCCCATCCTTCCCTCTTCCTCCTTTTCAAACACCAAGTTGACATACCAGGCAGTGAAAGAGGAAGTGAAACAGAGCCGTGTTCAGTGACCTGGAGTGTGAAGCCGGGACTCCAGCAAACCTGCAAAAGTCAATACTTTGTAGTTATGAACTTTTAGAAATGTAAGTAGAATCTACTTCTAACACTTGTTTTGACCAGCAGGAAGTGCTCCAACAGCTCAATACCAACACTGAAAAAATTGCTGTAGCTCCCACCTTCCGTAGTAACTAGAAGGCCAGTGTCTCCCTCCGGAAGTGTACTATCTTAAATTGAGTTTAAGTTTGCTTTTAGTCTAGCCAGACATTCTCTACTCAAGGACTCACACACTTAGACCAGGGCTGTCTTTACCTCCATTGGCCACATGGTGTCGCTGTTGAAGACCAGTTCATTAAAAGGCTTCCTGGGCTGTGAGGAGCTCTTGGGGTGCCAGTCTCCGCTGGGGCCAAAGGGACCCTTCATGGAGGACAGTACCCTCCCTCAACACACAGCTCTGCCAGGGGTCCCAACACAGTAGCCCTTTAAACCAAGCTCTTTCAGTTTATGGACACCCAGAAGCTTTGAGCTGAATGGATTCTACTGTTAACCTTTCTTTTCAGCGATGGCAAACTGTGGATGGCAGTGTTATTTACACTGCCACCCCACGGCTCCAAAAACTTAAAGGGTCCCTAAAACACCACCTGTCCCTAGGCAGTCTAGACTACTCTCTCGTTTCTCTCCTGTCTTCTGTGGTTTAAATGGTATGTATCCTCCAGAGGGAAAACTTCCCCTGTGCCCTACGGCTCCAGGATTTACAAAGCTGTTTTCCATCCTGGCTCATAAGGAAAAGGTGCTTGGACTTCTCCCACTAAAAAGTGAAGAGATAAAGGGTTATGATAAAATAGTCCCAAATACATTTTCATTTTATTTTTAAAATTTTTTTGTGAAGTTATGGTTCTGTAATGTAATATCTTTGTGTTGGTAAATGTATATCCCACCTCCCTGAGGGGTATTTTGTTCTTATACTTCTCCGCAGCCCAAGACTAAGACATTCTTACCAAGCTGCTCAAATTTTATTTTGTCTAATGCCATGTTTATTGAGAAGGGCATGAACTTGGCAAAGTCAGGGCCCTGTTGGTAGTCCATGCTCGTTCTGTACCAAGATCCTGCATCTTCATTTCTCTTTCCTTCTTCCTTTCCTCCCTCCCTCCCTCCCTCCCTCCCTCCCTCCCTCCCTCCCTTCCTTCCTTCCTTCCTTCCTTCCTTCTTTCATCTTGCTCGGTTGCCCAGGCCAGGGTGCATTAGAGTCATCATAACTCACTGCAACCTCAAATTCCTGGGCTCAAGCAATCCTCGGCCTCCCAAGCAGCTGAAACTACAGCTGCCCAGCCAATTTTTAATTTTACTGTTGAGACAGGGACTTACTCTTATTCAGGCTGGTCTTGAACTCCTGACCTTAGATGATCTTCCTGCCTCAGCTTCCCAACGTTCTGGGATTACAGGCATGAGCCACCATGCCTGGTCTATTTCTAGAGATTCTCTTAGGCTAGAAAGGCCAAGAAATTACCAAGAGACTGGATGGGAGCTGAAAAAGAGTGGAGGGGATGGCTCCTCAGCATCTGCTCTGGTGGTCTGCATTGCGGCATTGAATACACGTGCCTTTGACCAGCCATCACTGAAGCTAAGTTGCCATCAGTCACTGGTTCCATCTCACTCTCCTCTCTACTTCCCACATCCCTCTCTCCATCCCAGGTACTTGCGGGATTACCACAAAGTCTACTTATAGCAACCACATCAACTGCTCCTGAATTCCTGGCCCACAGAAACTGTGAGAAAAAACAGTTTGTTGTTTTCAATTGCTAAGTTTTGGAGTATTCTGCCATGCAGTGCTAAATAATGAATACAGGCACTTCTCCAATGCTACACCCTTAATCACCCTGAGTGATAGTAGTCGTACTGTATTTCACTGAATCTAAGATGCTTCCATTTCAAGATGCTCCATCTTTCTGTGAACCGAACTTGCAACCATTTAAAAAGAAAAATAATGCTGCTAACTAAAGTATGACCTGCCTTCAGTTATGAGATAGACTCCAATTTCAGGCTCATTATATACTAACAAAAAAGTACATCTTAGAATCGATGAGACATATTACCTGCATTTGGTAGCAGGGACTTCTTCTCATGCACTAAGGAAATAAAAGTTTTCCGTTTCATCTCTGCCATTCAGCTTGGTGGAGAGTGACTGTTCACTCGTCTGTTGAGAGGTTTTGTTTTGAACAGAGGGGTCTAACATTTGATGAATAGAACATGACCTTTAGGGTAAACCTGGACTCAGCCGAGATCTTGTTCTTCACCGTAGATCTGTGTGGGAAGCTTTTTGAAGACATGAGTGCTTCTCACCTCATGTTACTCAAAATCCTTTTTATATTCTTAATCAGCACTGTGCTTACATTTTCCCTTTCTTATGTGCAAATGTGCCACCTACGTGGCCCTTTAAAAATAGCCCAAGGTGGCTCCCAGCTGCTGAGAATAGCTGATGGTTAGTGTCTACCCAGGGCCTGCATTCCCACATATATTACCCAAGCCGCACATTATCATTCCCACTGAACGTATGAGGGAAAATAAGATGAAAGACACTAAGAATCTCGCTTAAAGTAACAAAACTAGAGAGTGACAAAGGCGGGTGTGCTACCGGGCTCTTTTCTGCTACCCCTCCTATCTCTGCACCTCCTCTAAAGAATGGTGCTGCAGCCTGTCCTCTGGCCTTTAAGGATTTTCACAGCACAACCAAAAGGCAGCCAACTCCAGTGAGACTTTTCAGAGACCTCTCGATAGGCCGTTTACATGAATAGCATGCTGTCTTTCATCTTGGGAACATAGAGTGTTTCATAAACATTACCTCATTAGTCCTCACAACACCAGACGTTTTCAAACAAATGTGTTACCAGTTGCAGAAAGTCCTCGAGATCTGGAGATTACAGGTACATCGTGAACATACAGCATTGCCCTAAAGCCTGAACAGTGGTCACAGAGTCCTAGCCTGGGAGAGCTCGCCTATGAAAAGTCAAACCTTCCAATTCATGGAGATGGGGCAGGAATGGGGGAAGTCAGGTTCAACAAAGCCATCTCTGATTCAGAGATGAAGAAACTCAACAGAGCAGAGAAGCCAAAGGAACTCTGATCATTTATTGATGCCTACTTGGCTGGCCCGCTGGGTAGAGAAGGATCCCAGGGCCACACCTGGGCTCACTGAGAAAGTGTTCTGGGCAGGACTGGTGATGTTTGCCATGGATGCAGGAGCGGAAAGTTTAAAGTATATGTGGTAGGGATGGACCATTCTTGTGATCAGTGATTCTCAACCTTGTATATTAGAATCCTCTGAAGAGATTTTCAAAATACTAGTGCCCAGGGGCATTGCCCCAGAACAACAGAATCAAAATTCCAGTATGTGGGGTCAGCGCTAGGCTATTGAAAGTGTCCAGGTGATTCTAATTGACAATTTTAACCTTACAGTGATTGAGATTTCATTGATGATTCTACTCTAACTCTGGGTAAGACCCACTGCTGTGGGAGCGGCACTCCCCAGGGCAGTAGTTCTCAGCTTCAACTGCACTTTGAGATTACATTGAGTCTGTGAACTTCCTTAGTTTGTTGATATGATGGGTTACATTAACTGATTTTCAAATGTTGAGCCAGTCTTTCATACCTAGTAATGGTATATAATTGTTATTATGCATTGTTGGATCCTATTTGCTAATATTTATTGATGATTCTGGGGGAGATATGAGAGATATTGGTCTGTAGTTAACTAGGTAATTTTAACGTGCAGCCTAGATTAAGAGTCATTGTTTCAAAAGTTAAAAGAAAGAAGAAAGTATATGAGAAGTTTTCCACATGGTTCATTAGGTAGAGAGAAGTTCCATGGTAGTGATGTCAGCAAAATGGCAGAATAGGACCTCCCCAATAGAATCCCCCCAAAGCAATATTAATTTAGCAGCCATCTATTGAAAAAATTCCTTTATGAGAGCTTTGACATCCAGGTAGAAGGTTCTGAAACCCCAGTGAAGCCCTAGACCAATGAGGGCTGTATGGAGAGAACATGCCCAGGTGTCAGGCTTCTTGAACATGGTCCCAGTTACAGACCTAGAAATGGCCTGGTTCCCCACTGTTGACTCAGTTAAAGCCTTATATGGCATTGGACATGCCATCAGAACCATATGCCAAGGGACCCAGGAGAAGTTATATTCACCTGTGTTTCCAAAGGCAAGGCCATCAATATCAGTCCTGGCAACAGACCCTGCAGTAGCTTGTGACCCAACCTTAGTCCCTCTTTGCCACAGAGGACAGTCCTATGCACTCAGATACCCACTAGGAGACATGTTCCCACAGCAATCTGGATTCCATAGCAGATCCTGAAGCAGTTGTGTAACTTGGTTCCAACCCCTCTTACTATAACCTGGGAGCATTCCTGCTGTTAGGGACCTACTGTATGACATGCCCACTCATGCCCCAGAGGCAGGCCCTCTGTTCAGTTTGAAAATCCAGAAATGACCATGTAACTTAATTCCAGATCCTCTCAGTTAGGATCTCAGAGTGATACTGTCCACCCAGGGACCTGCCAGTGTCATGCCCGTTTATTTGTGTCCCCAGAGTTGGGCTTGGTGGTATCACTCCTACTGTGAATTTTAAGAAGTTCTGTGACTTGGGCTTTAGCCCTGTTCAAACACAGTCTGGGGGTGGTTCTGCCCACCCAAGAACCTGGCAAAAGGCACACATCTCTTGACCCCTGGAAATAAGCCAGCAGAACTTGGTGTCAGGTTTATGTAGGCAATTCCTACCTACCCAAGGACATCCCAGTGATGCTGCAATAGCCCTCACAGGGACCTGAATTGAGCTACATTTGTCCACATACCTGGTAAGAAGACTGCTATCTATGAACCCAACTTCAGATCCTGAAGTGAATCCTGTCCCAGGGCTAATTCTACTGACCAAAGTACTAGAGGCAGTACAGTTTGCTCAGAGCTCAAAGCATTATCTATGCTCACTCATGCCCCTGATAATGGCCTACCACAACAGACTGCAACGTGGACCCAGCAGCAGCCACATCATCGGTCCTCAACTACACTCTTCAGGCTGTGGGTCTAAAAAGAGAAAATCTCTAGCTACTGAAGCTGGTCTTTAAAGAGATGTTTGTTCCTTCAAATGCACAGACACCAACGCAAGGCTGTGTGGATCATGTTGAATCAGGCAAACCTGATTTTTCCTGATTCCACTAGAGAAAACAAGTCTCCAGTAACTCACCCCTCAAAGAAACAGAGATTTGTGAATTGTCTGACAAAGAATTCAAAGTAATCACTTTGAAGTTTAATGTTGTTCAAGAGACAGACAACTAAATGAAAGCAGGGAAACAATTCACGGTCAAAATAAAAAGTCTTATATAGAAAAAGAAACTATACAAAACAATTCAACAGAAATTTGAAATCTGAAACAAATAATTAAAGAATTAAAAAATTTAATGAAGAGCTCCAACAGCAGACTCAGTCATCCCAAGAAAAGAACCAGTGAACTTGAAGATAGGTCATTTGAAATTAATTAATTACAGGAACAAAAAGAAAATAGGAATGAAAAAAGAATGAGAAAAGCAAAAGCATAAAGAACTTTTGGGATCCCATCAAGAGAGTTCCAGAAGGAGAAGAGAGAAAAATGGGCAGAAACCTTACTTAAAGTGATAATGGCTAAAAATTTCTCAAATCTTCAAAAGGATATGGACATACAGATTCAGGAAGGTCAAAAAATCCCAAACAAAATTAACCTAAAGAATATTGTTTGAGATACATTATAACCAAATTATCAAGAGCCAAACATAAGAAGAGAATCATGAAAGAAACAAGAGAGGCAAAAAAATGTATATCACATATAAAAAGTATCTACAAGTCTAGCAATGGGTTTCTCAATAGAAATGTTGTAGGCCAGGAGAAAAAAAAGATGATATATTCAAAGTGCTTAAAGGATAAATCCTTGCCAACCAAGAATATTTTATCCAGCAAATCTAATCTGTCCTTTAGATATGAAGGATAAAGACTTTCCCAACAAACAAAGGCTGAGGGAGTTTATCACCATTAGATTTGCCTTGTATGGAACAAAAGGATATTAATTAATAACGTGAAAATATAAAACTCACTGATGAAAGCAGGTATAAAATCAAATTCAGAATACTCTAATACTGTAATAATGGTGAACAAATCACTCTTAACCCTAGCATAAAAACTAAAAAATCAAAATGTTAAAAGTAATGATAGCTGCAATAATTTGTTAAGGGATGCACAATATAAAAAGAAGTAAAGTGTGACATCTATAACATAAAATGTTGGCGAGGGGAGAAGTGAAACTATAGAATTTTTCTATGTGATTGAAGTGAAGTTGTTACCAACCTAAAATATACTGTTAAAACTAAAAGACACTGTATGTAAGCCTCATGCAGACCCCAATGAACAAAATTCTAGTAGATACACAGAAGATAAAGAGAAAGAAATCAAAGCACATCACTACAAAAAAAATGAACATATCAAAAAGAAAGACAATGGCTGGGCAGTGTGGCTCACACCTGTAATTCCAGCACTCTGGGAGGCCAACGTGGGAGGATTGGTTGAAGTCAGGAGTTTGAGACCAGCCTGGGCAAGAATGAGACTCTCATCTCTACTAAAAATAGAAAGACAAAGTACCCAAGTGTGGTGAGAGCCCAGGAATTTGAGGTTGCCACAAACCATGAAGATGCTGCTGCCCGCTGCACTCTAGCTAGAGGGACAGAGCAAGACACTCTCTTGAAAAAGAAAAAGAAAGATGGCAAGAGAAGAAGAAAGGAACAAAAGAACTACAAACAGTTTTGCAAGAATGAAAAAATGAACACTGCATGTGCTCATTATCAGATTGGAACTAACTGATCAATACCCATGTGCACATTTGGTAGTGAAACTCAACAGAATGCAAGGAGGTTGGAAGGGGCAGCACCTAATGGGTACAAAGCACACAATGCGGGTGAGGGGGGCACACTTGTACCTTTGACTCAAACTGTACAAAAGTGATCCGTGCAACGAAAACATTTATACCCCCATAATATTCTGAAATGAAAAAAACATCTTCAACAATGGCACCAATGGTACACAGGGCAGAAAGGATAGTCTCTTTTATAAATGATGTTGGGAAAATTGGATATCCACATGCAGAAGAAAGAAATCTGACTTTTTTTATTATACCATATTAAAAAAAAACTGGAAATGTAGTAAAGATTTAAGTGTAAGACTGGAAATCATTAAACTCCTAGGAAAAAAGCACAGAGTAAAACTCCTGTATTTTGATCTTGGCAATGATTTTTTTGATATGATATCAAAAGCACAGGACACAAAAGCAAAAATAAAAAGTGAGACAGCATCAAGTTACAAAACTTTTGCATAGCAAAGGAAATAATAAAGTGAAAGGGCAGTATATGGGATGGAAGAAATTATTTGTAAATCATTTATTGATAAGGGATTAATATCCAAAATATATAAGGAATGTATACAATTCAATAGCAAAAAACCAAAATAAATCTATTAAATATGGATAAAGGACCTGAATAGACATTTTTTCCAAGAAGACATACAAGTGGCCAACAGGTATATGAAAAGATAATCAACATCACTAATCATTAGAGAAATGCAAATGTCACCTCATACCTGTTGAGATGGCTATCATCAAAAAGACCAGAGATAAGTGTTGGAGATAAGGGATATGGGTATGAGAAAAGAGAAGGTAAATTGCTATAGTTATTATGGAAAACAATGTGGAGTTTTCTCAGAAAATTAAAAATAGAGCTAGCATACTATCTAGCAGTCTTCCTTCTGGGTACATATTCAAAGGAAGTGAGATCAGCATCTTGACAAGACGTCTGCACTCCCATGTTCCCTGCGACATTATTCCCAACAGCAAAGATGCAGAAACAACTTTCATGTCCACTGACAGATGGATGGCTAGAGAATTGGGATGTATATTTTCTGACATAAAAAAGAAAGAAGTCTTCCCAGTGGCAGCAACATGAATGAACCCAGAGGACATTATGCTAAGTGAAATAAGCCAGGCACAGAAAAAAAAGAAATACTATGTGATATCATTTATATGTGGAATCAAAAAAAGTCAAATTCCTGCCCTAGAGAAAAACCCAATATACATTCAAGAAGGAGGGAGGGAGAATCGGTAAACTCTCCCTCAGGGGGTACAGTGTAGGGGGATATGGCACAACTGGGACTTACTCTTACAAATGCAAACAATAGAACCTAATAGTATGTGTGCCTATATTAATCCAAACTTAAAAAAAAAAAGAAATAAAAATAAAAAATCAAACTCATAGAAGCATAGAAAATGGTTGCCGGGGTCCAGATAGTCAGGAAGGTTGATACTGGTCACAGGATATAAACTTTCAGGTGTAAGATAAATAAGTCATGAGCATCTAATGTACAACCAGTGCCTGTAATACTGTAGTGTACACATGAAATTTGCTAAGAGGGTACTTAATATCCTCACACACCCCCTTCCCACCACACACTCAAATGCAAATTGTAATTATATGTGATGATAGACATGTTAATTAATTGGTGGTGGTAATCAATTCATATTGTGTATATATATCAAATTATCACATGCTATGCCTTGAATATATGTAACTTTTATGTATCAATTATACCTCAATAAAGCTGAGGGGTGGAATTCCAAAGTTAATGACTTAGGTAAGGAAGGGGGAAATATGGCAGTAACTAAGGAGAGTGAAAAAAAAATTTTTTTTTTTTGAGACAGAGCCTCAAGCTATCCCCCTGGGTAGAGTGCCATGACATCACAGCTCATAGCAACCTCCAACTCCTGGGCTCAAGTGAGTCTCCTGCCTCCGCCTCCCAAGTAGCTGGGACCACAGGCGCCCGCCACAACGCCTGGCCATTTTTTGGTTGCAGCCAT
>CAUYQV010164927.1:0-15748 GCA_963574575.1 Galagoides demidoff | reverse complement strand
ACAGGCGCCCGCCACAATGCCCGGCCATTTTTTGGTTGCAGCCATCATTGTTGTTTGGCGGGCCCAGGCTGGGGATTCGAACCCGCCACCTTAGGTGTACGTGGCTGGCGCCTTAGCCGATTGAGCCACAGGTGCCGAGCCTGTTATTTTAATAGCTTATTATTATTAAAAACTCATGGCTAAAGGAGTCTTAACTTGATTTACAGAGTAGGAGATTGATGTTTCCTCTTTCATTCTTCAGGTTATTCACCAGCACCTCCAACCTGCTTTATTCTATGTGGTAATTTTTCATCTGCACCGTATGGGAAAAATCAAGTTCAGGCTTTGAAAGGTATTGATAAGAAGTGTTTCCATATTTACGTAAACTCAGTTGATAAGAAATGATCCATGACATTTTAAGTTTATTCAAAACCTGTAGATTATATCTAATCAAATATGATTTGATTTATACATATATGTATACAAATTAAACTTAATATTCCTTTAAAATTTTAGATTCCCTAAAAACTTTGGCAGACATAATATGTGAATACCCAGATATTCATCAAAGGTAATGATCTCCATAGTTGTATTTTTATTGAAATGTATCTTTTTTTTTTTTATTTTGAGATAGAGTCTCACTTTGTTGCCCTGGGTAGAATGCCATGGTTGCTCATAGCAACCTCAAACTCTTCAGCTTAAGCAATTTTCTTGCCTTAGCCTCCTAAGTGGCTGGGACTACAGGCATCCACCACAATGCCGGGCTGTTTTTTTGTTGTAGTTGTCATTGTTGTTTAGCAGGCCCAGGCAGGTTTGAACCTGCCAGCCCCGGTATATGTGACCAGTGCCCTAACCACTGAGCACAGGCACCAAGCTGTGGTTTTTTTTCTTAAATAACCAAACAGGAATCCTAATGGTTTTTAATTTTTAATTAATTTTTTTTTTTTTTTTTGAGACAGAGTCTTACTTTGTCACCCTGGGTAGAGTGCCGTGGCACCACAGTTCACAGCAACCTCAAACTCCTGGGCCCAAGCGATCCTCCTGCCTCAGCCTCCCACATAGTTGGGACTATAGGTGCCCACCACAGTGGCCAGCTATCTTTTGGCTGTAGTTGTCATTGTCGTTTGGCAAGCCCGGGCTGGTTTGAACCTGCCAGCTCTGGTGCTGAGCTACAGGTGCCGAGCCTTATTTTGAGATGGAGTCTTGCTATATTGCCCAGGCTGGTCTTGAACTCCTAAGTCAAAAGATTCTCTTGCTGGCTTCCCAAGTAACTGGGATTATAGATGCATCCACTATGCCTGGCTGAATCCCAAGTTTTATGTCAGTTGTTATTAAACTTATAGAAGAAAGAGAATGTTGAGAAGATTGAAAGAGCTAAGAGATAAAATTAGCTTCACCTTGGGATAACATATGTTATACTGTAATAGAGGTTTATAGTTAAAAGTATTAAGAGGTAGAGTGATAATTTCAACCATATTTTGAATTTCTTGGTGACATTACTGTAGCCGTCTAGAGCATCACCTTTCAGTATGATAGTCACTGGCCATATGTGTCTCTTTAAAGTTTAATTAAAGTTAGGAAAAATTTAAAATTCAGTCTATCAGCCACCCTAGCACAGTTCAGGCAGTCAGTTGGATGGTGCAGATATGGGACGTTTCTGTCATTAGACAGTATTGTTCTGGAGACTTTTACTAGTTCGTTTATCAATATGTATGAAATTTAAAATGTTTTTAAAAACTTCATGATTCAATTAAAGGGAATAACTTGTTTTGCTACTGGATAGTGTCACAAGAATCTCTTTTTAAATAAATTCTGTTGCATTTGGCCACAGTAGTCGTTTCGTGTTTGTACCTGGTCCGGAGGATCCTGGATTCGGTGCTATCTTGCCAAGGTAAGTTTCATTCAGATTTTTGCAACAGTAAAGAAAACTTTATAAAATCTTAAAATATGTACCATATCACAGGAACTCTTTCTCTGTATAGGCCGCCACTTGCTGAAAGCATCAGTAGTGAATTCAGACAAAGGGTACCATTTTCAGTTTTTACTACTAATCCTTGCAGGTAAATATTAGTGTTTTGTGTTATGCTTTTCCCCCTTTTCCTTTAAAAATCAAGTCAGTTCTTAAAAATTTGTCTCTGAATTCTGACTGCTATAGAATAAATATAAAAAGGCAAACTTTTTTGTTTTACGTTTCACTAAACTTTGAAAATACTTTAACTGTATTAAATGATTCACCATTGGTGCTGCTCACTGTGGTCAGAGGCCACGTGGGATAGCCCGTGAGTCAGCCTTGGCCCGCCTCTGGTTTGCCTGTGTACACGCCTTATCCACGGTCCCCTGGTTTCAAATATCATCTGTGTACTGACACCTCCTGCATTTATGTGTCCACCTCGGATGTTTTTCCAGACCCCAGACTCGTGTGTAGTTGCCTGCTTACCATCTCCTCTTGGATCAAAGTGAACTGAACTTGTGGTACTACTGCCCGGGTACCACACCAAGCTGTTCTGTAGTCTTTCTCATCTGAGTCCATGGAACCTTTATCCTTCCAGTTGTTTAGCCCAAAACCTTTGGGGTTTCTCTCACATGTAATTTGTCAGGAAGTCCTGTGGACTTCAAAATATATCCAGAATCTGGCCACCTCCCTGACCCTGTACCATCTTCTCCAGCCTGGGTACCTGTGATAGCCTCCTAACTGGCCCCTAGTTTCTACCACCTCTCCTCTATAGTTTATTTATTTATTTATTTATTTATTTTTGAGACAGAGTCTCTCTTTGTCACCCTCAGTAGAGTGCTCTGGCGTCATAGCTCATAGCAACCTCAAACTCTTGGGCTCAAGCGATTCTCTTGCCCCAGCCTCCTGAGTAGTAGGGACTCCTGGCACCTGCCACAATGCCTGGCTATTTTTAGAGACAGGGTTTTGCTGTTGCTCAGGCAGGTCTTGAACCCGTGAGCTCAGGCAGTCCACCACCTTGGCCTCTCAGAGTGCTGGGATTACAGGCATGAGCCACCATCCCCAGCCTAGAGTTTATTCTTTTTTTTTTTTTAATAACATTATTTATTTTTATTTCAGACTTTTCTTTTTCAGTTTTTGGCCGGGGCTGGGTTTGAACCTGCCACCTCTGGTATATGGGGTTGGTGCCCTACTCCCTTGAGCCACAGGAGCCGCCCTAGAGTTTATTCTTGACATATTATCAGACTGGTCCTCTAACATGTAAGACGCATTATGTCTCCCTTCCTGATCCTGAAAGATGGGGCCGTCATGTCATTCAATGACAGCCATCTCCTCATACAGATGGTGAAGGCCCCCTACTATCTGGCCCCTCTCCCATGTCTGATTTCCTCTCCTCCTCATTTGCTGCAGCTCCCTCCGCCTCCCTACTGTTCCTCAAACATGGTGGGCATGCTCCAGTCTGGGGCCCCAGTGGGGGCTGCTCCCTCTGCCTGTAGGGTTAGTCCTCTGGGTGTCTGCTTGACCAAGTTCCTCCCGCTGTCATGCTGTGCTCAAGCCACACTTTACTATGAGCCCTGCCTGTGCCAAGGCTCCAGACTTCTAGATGCTGCCTTCCCCCAGGTGGCCCCTGTTGGCCTTTTTCTTTTGCCCATACACTTAAGCATCTTGCAACATACTATGTAATTACATATTTGTTGTTTATTTTCTTTGCTCCCTTCCTACTAGAGTGTAAACTGCATGAAAGCCAGGATGGTTTTGTTCTGTTTATTAGCCCCTAGAATAGTGCAGGCACATACTTAGAGCCCATTGGATAACTGCTGAATGAATGGGTGGCTAGACAGACTGGTTGAAGTTTGGGAAGTGGGGATGGCTTTGTATTATAAGACATGTTGCCTTTAAAATTATCTCATTTTTTTACTGAGGAAGTTCAACTACTCTTTTCATTTCAGAATTCAGTATTGTACACAAGAAATTATTGTCTTTCGTGAAGACTTAGTAAATAAAATGTGCAGAAACTGTGTCCGTTTTCCTAGTAGCAATTTGCCTATTCCTAATCACGTAAGTACAGTCATCTTTGTAAAACTATCTTACCTGTTACATATGCAGTTTTATTAAGCCACTTAGTAATTTTCCCCTGTGTTATGATGTTTGTTATTCCAAATAATTTGAACATGCTTTTTTCAGCAAGTTAATTTTTACTTATTTATTTACTTGAGACAGAGTCTCACTGTGTCACCCTTGGTGGAGTGCTGTGGTGTCACAGCTGACAGCAACCTCAAACTCTTGGGCTTAAGTGATTCTCTTGCCTCAGTGTCCCAAGTAGCTGGGACTACAGGCACCTGCCACAACACCCGGCCATTTTTGTTGCTGTTATCATTGTTGTTTTAGTTGGCCCTGGCTAAATGTGGCTGGCGCCGTAACCACTGTGCTATGCGCGCTGAGCCAAGTAAGTTAATTTTTATTAGTAAGTCAGTGTTTCTCATCTTTCTGCTAAAGTATCCCCTGATGGACAGAGGAATCTCAGAACAAGCAGGACAGTTCTTTGAAGCTTCCTTTTTTGCCTTTAAAATGCTTTCTAAAATGTTCATATTTACTATGTTTATATGCATTTTGCATGGTATGTCCGCATCAGAAGGATGTGCACTGTGGATCTTGCAGATGTAAGGTTCCCTGTCTACCCTTGTTCAGTCTCTGCGTATGTGTAGCTCCATCTGAGGAGTGCAGAAATAGACCAGAGGGTGTTTTTATTATTTGTTTTATAATAAAGTTTATGTACACTTACTTTTGATTCTTGGCTTTATTCAAGCCGTGAAACTATTCTTAGATGAATAGAATTAGCAAATGTTGTTTATTATACAGCTATAAGTACAACTGATCCAATATGACTATTTAGGAGAGTCACTTTTATGGTATTTAGTATTAAACGAAAGTGTAATAGATACTTTTTCCTAAAATACAGAAATAATTTCATATTATACAAATGTTTCCCCAAGTTTTGTGATTCAGAGCTTTCCTAATTGTTTTTCAAATTTTCTAAGTCCTTTTGCTGATCAAAATGTAATTTGCAATTATTTGTTTCTTCACTTACACAAATGAACTGAAGTTTGCTTTGTTTTGTGTTCCTCTGTAGTTTGTAAAGACTATCTTATCCCAAGGACATCTGGCCCCACTGCCTCTGCATGTTAGCCCAGTGTACTGGGCATTTGACTACACTCTGAGGGTGTATCCTGTGCCGGACCTGATTGTCATTGCAGACAAATACGATCCTTTCACTTTGACTAATACTGAGTGCCTCTGCATAAACCCTGTAAGAATGTAGTTAACTATGTAGTTCTTACTTCTTTAAGTTTACAATATATACTTATAAAATTATTATTAGAGTAAAAATATACCACTAATGAAATACTGAATTAATTTAGTATACATGGAAAGTTCTCAAACTTAAGTTTTCAGGATACTATGTGACTATAAAGTAATATGACTTGTTATTAAAAAGCAAGCATACCAAAACATGAATCCAAATGAGCATCTTCCCCTTGGAAATAACTTTTTTTTTTTTTTTTGGAGACAGAATCTCACTTTGTCCCTGGTAGAGTACAGTGGCGTCACAGCTCACAGCAACCTCAAACTCTTGGGCTCTAGCAATTCTCTTGCATCAGCCTCCCAAGTAGCTGGGACTACAGGTGCCCATCACAATGCCTGGCTATTTTTTTTTAAAGCCAGGGTCTCACTCTTGCTCAGGGTGGTCTTGAACT
The DNA here is from genome assembly GCA_963574575.1 of Galagoides demidoff. Lineage (NCBI taxonomy): Eukaryota > Metazoa > Chordata > Mammalia > Primates > Galagidae > Galagoides > Galagoides demidoff. The sequence goes on along the minus strand of CAUYQV010164927.1, from coordinate 10,063 downwards.
CGTGAGCTCAGGCAATCCACCTGGCTTGGGCTCCCAAAGTGCTAGGATTATAGGCGTGAGCCACAGTGCCCAGCCTCCCTTATAAATAACTTATCTTGGGATTCCTTTCTGAGAATTGCTTTCAGGGCTTGTATCCCATTCTCTTTAAACATATTGATAGTTATTCACTCACCCTTGGTAGAGTGCCGGGGCATCACAGTGGACAGCAACCTCAAACTCGGGCAATTCTTTTGCCCAGCCTCCCAAGTAGCTGGGACTACAGGTGCCCGCCACAATGCTCAGCTATTTTTTTGTTGTAGTTCTCATTGTTGTTTGGCAGGCCTGGGCTGGACTCAAACCTGCTAGCTCCACTGTATGTGGCTGGCACCCTAGCTGCTGAGCTATAGGTACTGAGCCAAGGAATTTGATTTCTAAAATAGTGATTATTTTATAAAAGTTAGAGTATCCACTTACAGGCATTTTTCTCTCCAAAGGGTTCTTTCCCAAGAAGTGGATTTTCGTTCAAAGTGTTCTATCCTTCCAACAAGACAGTAGAAGACAGGTAAGTGTGTCCACAGAGACAGCAAGAAGGAGCTTCCTTTTGGAGTTAAATTGCTAAAAATCAGTTGTTCTGTCAGAGTTCTTTTTTTTTTTTTTTGAGACAGTCTCAAGCTGTTTCCCTGGGTAGAGTGCCATGGCATCACAGCTCACAGCAACCTCAAGCTCTTGGGCTTAAGCTATTCTCTTGCCTCAGCCTCCCAAGTAGCTGGGACTACAGACATCTGCCACAACGCCTGGCTGTTTTTGGTTGTAGTTGTCATTGTTTGGCAGGCCTGGGCTGTATTCGAACCCACCACCTCCGGTGTATGTGGCTGGTGCCCTAGCCACTTGAGCTACAGGTGCCAAGCGTGAGTTGAGATCTTTAAAAATGTCTCTGGTGGCTCACTGGAACTGTTTAGGCTGAGCTTACTGTGGTTATGCTATGTTACACAGAATTGCACACACTTGATGGTGTGTTTGTGTTGAATTAGATGAAGAACTATATTCTGCCAGAAACCTCAAACCAGCTGTGGAGGTGAGCTAGCTTTCTGGCAGGCTGGCACGTGATGGTGAGCTTATCTTTCCAGGTAACAGTCTAGGGCCCCACTTGGTGGGTTCTCAGACCTAGGCAATTGGTCTTAAATCGACAACAAAGCAGTAGTGGGGAGCTGCATGTGAGTTTGGTGATGGTGAGCAGTAGTTGTCATAAGACAGTCTAAAGAAAGACAGTAAAATAATCACCTGCTGGGCAGTGGTTTTCACGGGGTAAGCAATGGACCACTTGCATCACAATTCTCTGGGGTCCTTGTTAAAAATGTTAAGTTTCAGAATCTTACCCCAGACTCAGTACAGCAGAGTTCTCTAGATATAAGAATATGCATTTTTAACACTGCTTCCCTTGGATTCAGGCATCCTGAGACATGATTTCTCTGTATTTCGAAAAAGCTCCTACCCCTAAGAACGCGTGTCTGCATCAAGTAATTATCCCCACAGGTTCTTGCCAGAGAATATAATCTTGAACACACAGTCCAATTGTCTTTCTTTTTTTTGTAATTAATACATTTATTTAAATAAAAATGAAGGTAAGATACATGAGTAACAAAAATTGCAAACAATACTTAATAGTATAAATTTGAAAAAGAAAATTACCTCTGCTTCCCAATCCCTGAAGCCAGGATTTTACAGTCATATATAAATGTATGTGTGAATATATATGTATATATATGTATTTTTGAGACACAGTCGTCCTCAGTGAAATGCTGTGGCATCACAGCAACCTCAAACTCTTGGGCTTAAGCGATTCTCTTGCCTCAGCCTTCCAAGTAGCTGGGACTACAGGTGCCTGCCACAATGCCTGGCTGTTTTTTTGGTTGTAGTTGTCATTGTTGTTTAGCAGGCCCTGTCCAGGTTCAAACTCACCAGCCCTGGTATACGTGGCCGGTACCCTAACCACTGAGCTATGAGCACCGAGCCAACATATATTTCTTGAAAAAAGACACGTGCATATGTTCTTCCTGCTCAGTGCTCATAAAAAATGGACATCCATTAATTGCATGAGATTTTAAAATTTCATTCTTGGATTCACTGATTTGACACACAGTTGATTCTTAGTGTACTCCAGGGACTGCTTGGTTCTTGGAATGTAGCCACACACTCTAATAAAGGTCACATGGTGGCCTCTAGTTCCATATACCTAGGACGGGTCAGACTTTACCTGACCTACACAGAGATGCCTTTAGGTGAGGACACATGGTCTTCTTCAGCTCCGCCATTCCTCTTTGTGACCCTAGGATTAAGTCACATCTGAGGGCGATAAGCCTAAAGCACACTGTCTTGTCCACCTTTAGACTGACTTTTATGGAACTAATTTGATATAAAACCATGCTTTGAAAACCAGTACTAGAGCTTTCAGTATATCTCAGCACAGGAGAAACCTGTCTGCCCTAAGCAACTGTTTATCTTAGGAAGACTAAATTCCTTTACTTCCCTTGCCTTACCTGTTAGGGAGCATATCTAAATTTGCTGCCCACCTCTATAGCTGCACAGGACTTACTAACGTCAGTGCTGAGGGACAGTCTTAGCCCTGCCTTTATCTTTTGTGACCTGTATTTTCTCCTTATTTGAATTTCCTCGATTACTTCCTGTTATCTTTTTGTTACATTTATTTCTGTAAACCATGCTATATTCTTTTTAAATGAGTTGGGATATAATTTAAACACAATGGGAATTTAACTGACTTATTATGATAGCGGGAGATACTTCAGCTACATTTCTTGTATGTTCCCAGATTGCCATGAGGGTTCTGTGTACCTTAGATAATTTCTATTACTGTCCTTTGTGCACTGTATTAGAAGTCATCATGCACCTGTCCTTCTAAGTTTTTAGCATTGCATCTAGCATAGTACTTGTACTTTATACTATTTGTTGAATTGAAATAGTTGGGTAGTTGATGCTGTTTAAGTTGAAATAGTTTTTTCTCTTTCATTTTCTGTGGCCTTCGGTGCTAAAAAGCCTTGACATAATTTCTAAACTATAGTTCAATACTGGTAACTTGGGTATCTTTTCAGTGGATCAAACAGAACTCATGTATGTTTATGAGAAGAGAAAAAAAATTCAAAACATACTGAAGTAATCTGGTCTTTCTACTGCTGTCTCTTAAACTTTTTGTTAAAATATTTGTGAAATCATATTGTGGAATGAATTTTAGAAATGTAGGAGATAAGGTTAACTTTACTAACATGTGCTTCCTAATAGTAGTTTTATTTAAAAACACCACTGTTGGTGGTGAAGTGGGGGAAATAGACATTCTCACATAGCTGGTCAGAATGAAAAATGGTAAAAATGTTTATGGAAGGCAGTTTGACAGCATTTATTAAGACCTAAAATGCATATGCCAGAAATTCCACTTCTAGGAATTTATCCTACAGGTATACTTGAGCTTATACATAGAAAAAAATCAGGTAGTTGTTTTTGTTGCAGTTTTAGACCTATTTGTACTTATTCAGAACTTTCTTATTCAAATGCCAAAGCCTTAAAGGAAGGTCTTGAATTATAAATTTACTGCTAATTGAAATAAGGTATATAAAATATGCATAATATTCTATGACTTGTGTATGTGCTTTTAAAGCATAAACCCACATACACACATGGTTATGTAGACTTTTTTTTAACTAGACTACAAGAATGTACAGTTGCTTTTAGGGAGCAGAAATGAGATGAGACTGATTTATTTTTTAGTTTCTCCCTTTGAATTTAGAACAATCTGAAATGTATGATAATTTATGTTTCCAAAGTGTTTAATTTTATGAATTTTTTTTCTACTTTCAGCAAACTTCAAGGCTTTTGAGATTCTTGAAGATCATCTGAAAAAACAAATTCATCAGTTTTCTGCCTGATTCTACATTTTATGTAATTTTGATATTGTTTACAGTAAAATTATGGTAAACTTTGGAGTGTTCTGTTTACATTTGTATTTTATGAAATTCTGATATTCTGTTACAAATGTGATAGTACATTTTACAAAGTTTTCTAGGAAAAAATTTAAAACTTCACAGTAGAAAAAAATAAAATACAAGCATAAAAAGTTTTAACAACCTACAATTCCAATTTCAGAGCTATTCTGTTAATATTTTGATAGATATGCAGATTTTTCCTCTATGCCTATCTTTTTCTATAAAATATTTTGGTTATTATACTATACCTATTAAACTTTTTTCTTTATTCATTCATTACATTCCTAGGAGCCTAATATGTTCTAGCACTGGAGAATAGAGTGTTCAACCAAAAAGGAAACATTCTAGATTTCATGATACTTACACCTTCACATGGGGACAGCCCTACCCTAAAACAAACAAGAAAAACCAATATAGGAACCATGTGAAAGTAAAACTGATGAGGGCAATTTTATATGGAGTGGAAGAAGTATGTCACCAGGAGTTACTAAGGTGACTTTTAAGTTCTTGAAATTCAAGGGCCTGTGCGCAGACTATATATACAGGAGCCAAGAGTATTCTGACACCAGGGTTATGGGGCGCGTTTTAGATGGTGAGCATGGAGACCGTTAGGGATCAAGCCTAGTGGACAGAAGTTCAGAATTCACAGGTGAAGCTGCCTGAAGGTTTTCAGCAAGGAGTGAAAGTGATTTGGTTTTAAAGATCATTAAGGCAATTGTGTTAAGGGATTCAAGAGAACTACTGAAGAGACCTGGAAGGAAGCTACTGCAGAAGTCTGCTGTGGGGATGGTGGTGGCTCAGTAGAAATGCAAAGAAGAAACATTTGGATTGTGTAGCAAGAGACAAAGGACTTGGTAACAGAATGGCAAGGTGAGGCAAAGAGGAATCAGGAGTACCCTTAAACTTTAGGCTTAAATAGCCCAGAGGCAGTATTTACTGAGACTAGGGGAATACACAATTTGAGGTGTGAAATTCAAGGTTTCTATTCTGAATATGTAAATTTGAGATGCCCAACCAACATCCAGCTGGAAAAATCTAGCAGGTGGTGGCTTGTTTCCTAGAGCTCAGCAGCTCTCTAGGACTGGAGATGCACAATTTTAGAGTCCTTACAAGACTACATAGAAAGGCAAAGTTTTTTTTTTATTAAACAAGTACATATTAAAATTTCTAAAGTATAAGATAAAGTCCCCTATTGCACCATGCAATGAAATCGCACACCCAATGTAATCAACAACAAGACTGAGAAACAGACCCCCCCTCTCAGAAGCTCTGCTTCAATCACAGCACCCCACTTTCCCTCAAAAGGGCAATCACTAGCCTCATTTCTTTTCCTTCTTTCTTTCTTTTTGAGACACATTCTCACTCTGTTGCCCTGGCATCATCATAGTTCAAAGCAATGGCAAACTCTCACGCTTGAGTAATCCTCTTGCCTCAGCCTCCCAAGTAGCTGGGACTACAGGTGCTCACCATGACACCCAGTTAGTTTTTAGGTGTCCCCCCCCCCCCATTTTTTGTAGAGACTGGTCTCGCTCTTGCTCAGGCTGGTCTCAAACTCCTGAACTCGAGCAATCCAGGAGCCTCCACCTTCCAGAGTGCTAGGATTACAGGTGTGAGCCACTATGCATGCCACTATTCTGATTTCTAACAGTAAGATTTACTTTGCTGCGATCTGTCTGTTCCACAAGAGCCACACAATGTGTCTTACTATGCATCTGGTTTTGTTCACACATTACGCTAGTGATATTCATCCATACTGTTACTGTATATGTTATGTTTATTGGCCATTGGTATTTGTCTATGAATAGCCTGCCCACATCTCTTGCCCTAAATGAGTTTTTATTGAGTAAATTTTATGGAAAGGAGAAAAATTAAGATTGAAATGATAGTTGATAAAATGAAAAAAGGTAGGCAAACTCAGGTTGAATCACAGCTTTTGAATACAGTTCCTAAGGGAGCCTGGTCAGGTAACTTCTCAGGTCCCATCTTCTTGTTTGTAACATGGTGACGAGATTTACCTCAAAGTAGTGTGAGCAATGAACGTATGTAATGCTGGAAATACAATTATTACAATAGTCTGCAGAAGTAATGGCACCGTGCACAGAAATCTAAAAGAAGTAGAAAGTAGGGTGGTTAGTTGGTTTGAAGCAACGATTTCTGACATTTCCACTATCCCATTCTCTAGTTCCTACTCCGCCCGGGTGTTGGTGGCGTCACTATGGCAACGAGCACGCGCAGCCCAGGGCTCCATCTCCCTGCAGTTAACGACCTCGACCACCTCACTCGGCTGCCAGAGGGTCTGCGGCGCACCCCACCCGCCCGGTCTCGGACTGGCCTGGGAAAGGGACAGAAATGGCCAAAGGAGCAGCCTCCTCGCCGCTGGAGGACTTGGATCTGAGCGGTGACGAGGTCCAGCGGCTCACCTCCGCCTTCCAGGACCCGGAGTTCCGGCGACTGTTCTCTAAGTACGCCGAAGAGCTCAATGACCCCGAGAACCGGCGGCGCTACGAGGCGGACATCACCGCGCTGGAGCGGGAGCGCGGGGTGGAAGTGCGGTTCGTGCACCCGGAGCCGGGCCACGTGCTGCGCACCAGCCTGGACGGGGAGCGGCGCTGTTTTGTGAACGTGTGCGGCAACGCGCTGGTGGGCGAGCCCAGCAGCCGGCCGGCCGCCGGGGGAGAGGACGGTGCCGCGCCCGGCCGCCACTGGTCCCTGCCCTACAGCCTGGCGCCCGGCCGCGAGTACGCGGGGCGCGGCGGCACCCGCTACACCGTCTACGACGTGGTCTTCCACCCCGACGCGCTCGCCCTGGCCCGGCGTCACGAGCGCTTCTGCCAGATGCTGGACGCCACGGCCCTGGAGGCGGTAGAGAGGCAGTTCGGCGTGAAGCTGGACCGCAGGAATGCCAAGACCTTGAAGGTCAAGTACAAGGGGACCCCGGAGGCCGCCGTGTTGCGCACGCCCCTGCCCGGGGGCGTCCCGGCCCGGCCCGAGAACCCGCTCCCGGACTTCCCCTACCCCTACCGGTACCCAGCCCCCGCCGGGAACGCCGCGGCCGCCCGGCCCCCGGAGCCCACACCCACAGAGGCGCCGCCGCAGCCCGTCCCCACCGAGCCTCGCTACAGCGTGGTGCAGCGCCACCACGTGGACCTGCAGGACTACCGCTGCTCCCGCGACTCTGTCCCAAGCACCGTGCCCCAAGAGCTGGTGGTCACCATCGAACTGCCTTTGCTGCGCTCGGCCGAGCAGGCAGCGCTGGAGGTGGCGGGAAAGTTGCTGTGCCTCGACTCCAGAAAGCCCGACTACCGGCTGCGCCTGTCGCTGCCGTACCCGGTGGACGACAGCCGCGGCAAAGCCCAGTTCAATAAGGCACGGCGGCAGCTGGTGATCACGCTGCCCGTCGCGCGCCCGGAGCCCCCTGCGGCGCCGGAAGCGTCCGCGGCCCGGCCCGGAACTGACGGCGCGGCCTGTGCTTCCTCTGGCGAGGGCGGGGCGGGGACTTCAGACACTGGGGACGCTACCCCGGGCGCCCCCGAGCCGGCCGGGGCTGGAGAGGAGCTGGTCCCCGAGCGGGAGGAGCCGGACTTGGGCTGGCACGCGGTCGCCCGAGGCGGAGAGGCGCCGTCTCCCGGAGCGGAGGGTTCACCCGGTGGCGGCGGCTCCGTATTATCTTCATCCCGGGGCTTGGACTGGGAGTCTTCTGCGGGAGAGTTCAGTGTGGACACGCGCGTGGCCCGCGAGGGCGCGGGCGGGGAGCCCTCTGCTGCGGCCATGGGTGGTCCTGGGACCGAGAACGGGGAACCTTTGTGTCCTCCTTTGTTGTGTAATCAGGAGGAGGAATCGTTGACTCTGCTAATTCAAGTGCCTCGGATCCAGCCCCAAAGTCTTCAAGGAGATTTGAGCCCCCTCCGGTACAACTTGCGCTTTTCCACCCAAGACTTAGTTTATTCCTTCTTTTTGCAATTTGCTCCGCAAAACAGATTGAGTACCAAAGAACCAGTGATTAGCATTTCTTCCAACAATGCAGTGATCGAACTGGCCAAATCTCCAGAGAGCCGTGGACTTTGGAGAGAGTGGTATTATGGTTTAAACAGCGATTCTTTGGAGGTAACAGTTAAGAGTCTTAATATTTGAAATGTTCCATATTACTTTCAAAATTTGCTACTACAGACACCCTCTTGCTTTATCTTAAAACATTTTTCATTGTAACTTTTCGGTAATGACTTGAAATTGATGCACGTGGTGAAAGATGTCAATGCGTGTTAAAAGTATTTTGAAAAAAGAAATGTACACTCTAACCTCTTCTCCCCTCCGGTGGATGGGTTTCAAATCTTCAGAGTTTCTCCTTAATGCACGTATTTTTCTGCGGTTCATTGCCTTGGAAGGAGACCGTGAATGGATTCTCAGGGGTCCGTAGACCACTGGAATTATATGCAAAAACAAATTGAGGGTGACTTCTTGGGAGTAGGGCTGTAACCTCAGCCATATTCTCAAAGAGGTTTGTGACAAATAAGTTTTAAGGAGCACTCCATAATGACCGTCTTTGCAGTTGGTAAGTCACTTTTCCCAAGCTTAGAAAGTTAATAATTTACTTCCAGAGAGGAAAAGTAACTCAACCAGTTCTTACGTAGAAAAACAGACCCAAGCCCGAGCGAATGTAAATCCCATGCCTTGGCCACCCTAGGGTGCTGCTTAATTTTGGTGGCTGATTTTGGTGGAGTTGTCCTTTATTGGGTGCTGTATCACCTTGAAATTACTGTGTGTCGTTTTGTGTCTGTTTTAATCATGTTTTGAGTCCCTGCTGGTATTTAGCACAATGGCTGGCATTTAACAAAGTGTCATAAATATTTGTTGAAGTGTGCAGCACCCACATTAGCTGTGCCTTGTCGGGGCAAACACTCTAGAACTGGGCTCAGTTTACCTATTTTACTTAGGATATAATTTGATGAATAATTTAGTATGTCCTGTTGTAGGTCTGCTCTACTCTTTAGGTTTTTGAGGCCCTTGAATTTCAGATTCAACACTCCACTATTTTTGGCGGATATTGAAAAAAACTATTTAAAATTTAAAGTTCTATAAATTTTCTAAGCTTATGAGCAACCGGTGGTTTTGATTGAGATTTGCGTTAATGTTACATGGAATTTTTAAAGCTATTTTAAGATATTCAAGAGTAAAATTCCAAGAAACAACACTAGTTGTGCAGATTACATATTAAAAATTAATTATTTGACCTTGGGACTAATCCTGCCAGAAATTGTCACTTCTCCCTGTTGTTGCTCTAGAAATTTGCTAATAATTTAAACATTCATATTTTATGATTAGGGTGTCTGTGAGAATTGGTTAATTCAAAACCCTTCAAAAATGGTGAAGTAAACTTAGGGTAGGTTAAGATTGTTAGAATATAAAATATGAAATTGGATATCTGTTTGCATTGTCAGAAGGTGAAAGTTTAGGAAAGAGTATTTATTTTACTCATGATTTTTTAATAAAAATGAAAACAACTTACAATGTGAGAAGAAAACTTTATGGACCAGCAATTAAGAGAATATTCAAAATACATTTTAATCTGATTTTTCTAGTATGCTAACATTTAAGCAAAGATGCTAGACCAAAATAGGATTAGGGCCGTGTTTTATATCTTTGAAACCTGAATTAGATTTATCATTACTTCATTAATCATTACAATGGATAAGGCTGATGGAACTATAATGTCCAGTTCTTTATATTGTACTGGACCAGGCTGTAACTATTAAATTAAAAAAAAAAGTGAATAGTGGGATGTATAATATATAATGATTATTATTTGCATTGTAGGAAAATAATCATAAAATAAAGAGGCTGTTTTGTGCCTCTCAAGATCAGAATTGTTACTTTGCAAATAAACAAATGCTACACATGGCTCGGCGCCTGTGGCTCAATCGGCTAAGGCGCCAGCCACGTACACCTAAGGTGGTGGGTTCGAATCCCCAGCCCGGGCCCGCCAAACAACAATGACGGCTGCAACCAAAAAATGGCCGGGCGTTGTGGCGGGCGCCTGTGGTCCCAGCTACTTGGGAGGTGGAGGCAGGAGACTCGCTTGAGCCCAGGAGTTGGAG
>CAUYQV010164926.1:0-12109 GCA_963574575.1 Galagoides demidoff | reverse complement strand
CCACAACGCCCGGCCATTTTTTGGTTGCAGCCATCATTGTTGTTTGGCAGGTCCGGGCTGGGGATTCGAACCCGCCACCTTAGGTGTACGTGGCTGGTGCCTTAGCCGATTGAGCCACAGGCGCTGAGCCCAAAGACCAGTTTCATAGAAGACAATTTTTCCAGAAACTGGGGTGGGAAAGCATGAGATTCTCATGAGGAGCACACAAATAGATCCCTTGCATGTGCAGTTGAAAGTAGGGTTCATGATCCTATGAGAATCTAATGGTGCCCCTGATCTGACAGGAGGTGGGACTTAAGTGATGATGCAAGTGATGGGGAGCAGCTGTAAATAGAGATGCAGCTTTGTCAGCTAGCTCGTGACTCACCTCCTGCTGTAAAGCCTGGTTCCTAACAGGTCACAGAACAGGACCACAGTTGTACAGCAAAACCAGAGCAGCCAGATATCTTTCTCTGCCAGGAAAGGGGTCCTTTCAATTCCTGACCAGGGTCTACTCTGTATTGCCCATACTTTCACTTCTGAATGGGAATATTTATTGTGTTTTTTTCCATGTTCTACTGTTACTAAAAGTTCAGCACCTGTCCCTAGTCCACATTGGAAGAACAAGGACAAGTGGTTTGAGGAGAAGGAAAGAGAAGTTTATTAATTTGCTGGCAAATGAGGAGGTTGGCAAACTCCTGTCTTAAAGTGCCAACATCCTGCTTCTGAGCAGAACTACAGAGCTTTTAAAGGGGATTTAGTCCCATATTCAGCTAAGACACTCTCATGACCTCTGCTGGACAATTCCCTTGAGCCATTTTCTATGGTATGAAGAGCAAAGAACCTCGCCCCTCTCAACTACTAGTCTGAAGCAAGACAGTGGGCTTTAATTCCAAAAAAAGAGTAGGGGAGGTTTTAGACAGACAGAAGACATTTTTGCTCCTTTTCAGGCCATTTCCCCTATTACACATTCCTCGCTGTCAGTTTTATCCTTTAATATCTATGGGAGGAGGGCAACATAGTCACTGAGCTACTTCCTGCTGAACTGAAGCCATATTTTAGAAGATTTCTAATTTGTGCCATTGTAAAGCTGATAAGAGTGATTCTACCCCACTTGGCATCTAAGACACCAATAGGGCTGTGGGTACTTACTGTCACCTTGTACACAATGTCTGATACACAGCTGGGTTAGAAAGAAACCTGGGATCTCTGATTACAGAGCTTCTGCAAATTTTGAAATCATATACAGGAATACTTGCACTTAACAAGGCTCAAGATAGCAAATCCAGCAGCCAGACAGATCAACAGAAGAGGTGATAGCCTAGAAGATCCTCACTAAGGGGGTTGTCCCCTCCATACTATAGACAGAACAAATAATCAAGGAAAGGTTAGTGAAATATCAATATTTTTATTTCTCTTCCTTCTTAAATAAATACTTTAGATAGCCTACAGGGGGGCCCATTCACTGGGGCCTGGGATCTCTTCTTCCATGGGACACCTCATTACTCTGGTATGATGAAACCAAGGTTTTACTTCTCATAGTTTCAATGAGGTGTGAGTTGTTAGAGGCACTTCATAAGGTCCTTTTCACTTTTCTGCTTCTAACTGAAGCAGGGACCTGTAAGAGGTAAATTTATGTATAGAGGTTAGCATCTGACTCCTTGGTTGACATATTTATTTACTCTGTTTTCTTCACTTTTATTTAGATTGCAATATTTACCTCAGGTGCTGGGGAGGGTCTCCCATAAATTATATTTTAGGGTCTTAACTTAAGCCTACTTGTAGGGGCTACTCTTATCCAGAGGAGAGCAAGTGGCAACACCTTATCCCACTTTAGATGAGTGTCCTGCATTAATTCCAGGATGTATCCAATTTCCATTCTAGACATAAAGCTTTGCTTACTTGCTGGGTTACCTCCAACACAAGTGCAAAGGAGGGTCCATTATCATTCTGTATAGAGCAAAAGAGTCTGTGAACATCTCAGAGAGCTCCTTGGAAAACTGGTTTACCAGATTCCTACTTGGAGTCCACTTGAATGAGCTCATGGGTGACCACAGGACACCATGTAGTATATCCAGGTGCAGACGGTGGGAAACAAGATTTCCTCCAATGGACACTGCCCAGTATGGTGGTTCTTTGAGGAGGAGCTGCTGAGCTGCCTCTACAGCTGCCTGCCCATGGTGTCCCTCATGCCATGCTTCTGCCTTGCCTCTGGGCTGCTGCCACTTATCATCCTGTCATTCTCTGAGGTCTGTTTCTGCTTTGAACTGCATATGTGCACAGGAATTCAGCAAACACTCTGTCTTGGGCCAACAGCTCCTGTAGGATCCCATCTCAGAGTGAGTTCCTTTGGAAGGGTTGTGGTAACTCTAGATGCTAAGTTTGGTAAACCTCTACTCAGCCTGAAAACATAACTAGTACAAGTTTTGGGATCTGAGTGCGCATAATGGGTTATTTGGCAAATAGGCTCCTCCAACCAAATCCATTAAGGTATCACCCCTACAGTGTGTGTATTCATGTAGGTACCTCATAAGAGACCCAACCAAGACCTTAGGTAGGAGAATGAGTCCACTTTCACTTAGCTGTGCCATTCCAAATGTCAGAGCTCCAGTCTTCAATTTTTTTTTTTTTTTGAGACAGAGCCTCAAGCTATCCCCCTGGGTAGAGTGCCATGTCATCACAGCTCACAGCAACCTCCAACTCCTGGGCTCAAGCGAGTCTCCTGCCTCAGCCTCCCAAGCAGCTGGGACCACAGGCACCCACCACAACACCTGGCTATTTTTTGGTTGCAGCCGTCATTGTTGTTTGGCAGGCCCAGTCTGGATTCGAACCTGCCACCATAGGTGTATGTGGCTGACACCTTAGCCACATGAGCCACATCACCTTTAGCAATCTCCTTAGCAGCTCTGCCCGCAGCCTGATTTCTGTGGTCCAGATTAGGGGCTCCATGTCTATCCTTTTAAAGGCTCTTTAGAAGAGCTTTCCTGTTAGTCCATCTGTTTGAAAATACATCCAATTGCAGCTTCTACAAGTCCTCTGCTAGGCCCTCACCAAACAGGCGGGAGAGTTCTTATAAACCAGTGAGGTGACACAGTCCAGCAGCATTGCAAGCCCCCCTAGTTCTAGGACCCTGGTGTTCAAATGCAGCTGAGTATTATTTATAGTCACTTGTACTATATCATTCATGCCATGTAGATCCTACACGAACCTATACTTATTGGTGTGGGAAGTTTACATTATTTTTGCACATCCCAGGGTCCCGTCAGCCTGTGGGCGTTACTCACTTTTGGTAGCTTCTAGCAAATGGTGGAATGACGTGCAGGTCAACTGTGGCCTGTGGTTTAAAGTAGACTGCTTTGCAATGGCAGTCTTCTGCATGCTTCACCGGGCCCTGGTGCCCCTCCAGCAGGAGCTCAGCAGTGCTCTCAGGGGTGAGCTTCTGTCACTTTTGGAATAGCTCCTAGGCCTGCTGTGAGGAGTTCTCAGCCGCTGCCTGCTGATGGCAGCCTCACCACTGCCTGGCTTACAGAGTGCTGTGCAGCACAGCTGGTGCTGGGGGCCAGTCTGTTGCAGAAAGGTGGGTGGCTCCCCCTCCTCTGGACCACTTCTGCCCATGCAGTTTAGCATTGATCAAGTCCTCACTGTCTATTTGCATCTGGAGCTTTGGTGGGAAAGCATGGAGCCCAAGGGCCCCTCATTTAATAAAAATCTGCTAATCAAGCCCCCCTTATCAATTTGCATCTGAGGCTTCTATGGGGATATTTGGGTTGGAGCCACTAGTGGGCCAGGGAGCCCTCTGGCCTTCTCCTTCCTCATCTAAGTCCTGAATTTGAAGGAACCAATTTGATTTCCTGAGAGTTTCTTATTACCTAGACCCCTTTGCAATTTCGGGTAGGGTTCTTTCCAAAGTCCTTCCTTTTTCTAAAAAGCACACTGATTGTACCCACCCCAGGGTGGCCTTTCCTTTAAACTGTCTCAAAGGATCCTCAGCTGGCAAAGCTAGCAGAACACACACAGTTTAAGGCCATATTAACCAGCGATGAGGGATTCACACTAATGAATTGCCTTGCCCTGGCTGTGATTGCCCTCTGGCCTAATTGAGCTCTCTCCTGGGTAAGGAGAGACCATTCCCAGACCTGAGTCATAACCTAGGGGGCATGGACTTGAAGAATTAGTTCAGGTGGCACCTTCCCTAGCCCCTCCCGTGGTGTCAAGATGGCAGCGGTGGCAGGCGTTCCTTCCCCCTTGCTGCATGGGCTGTGTGCACCAGTCCTCCCTCCTGGCAGGAGCAAGCTGGATATGGTGGTAACTTGGCTTCCATCAAGGAGATGATGACAGGACCTTAGGGGACAGTGGGACCACAGCTTGGAGGGAACTTGGGTCTCTGATCTACTGAATGAAGCAGAGCTATCTGGCATTCTCTCTGGCACTGTGGTGTGTATTGCTTGTGTTGCCATAGAGCTGCTTGACCTAACTACACACTGCCCTTGCCTCTTAGCCATGTGATGTACCATGCAAGGTGAACTCAAGTTTCCTACTATTTGTGTGCTCCTTGCATGGCTGTGATTAATGCTGGTGAATGTAACAACTGGGTTATCTGTTGCACAAATATTCGTAATAACTATATCTGCATTTACTTTGCATGGCACTCTCATACATATGCCTGGTCATTTTGATTAATGCTTTTTGGCTTGCATAGCATCTTGTTTGATAATCAAATCATGACATCATTATTATTTTTGTTTCCTGCTATGCCTTTGCTTGTCCTTTAGTTTTCAAACCCTTGAATTAACATCAATACTTCTCAAAACCATCCAAAAAATAGAATAGGAGAGAATACTTCCTAACTCATTCTAGAAGGCCAGAATTGTCCTGATACCAAAGCCAAAGACACCCCAAGATAACTACAGGCCAATATCTCTTATGCATCTAGATGCAAAAGTCCTCAACAAATTATTAGCATCATACAAAAGATCACTAGGATGGTTAAAGAGTAAAAAGGAGAGCTTTATTGGTGATATCTGATATCTGATAGCTTTACTGGTGAACCTGGGAAGAGACAGTCTCTGGCATGCTCTCTTTTCAAGGAGGGACAGGTTGGGTTTTTATGCCACATGGGGTACGAAACACACAATAGTATAATGCATATTCAGCAAGTTTCAGACGAAAAGCTGTACATATTTATGAGGGGAGCCAAGTGCATGCAAAATAAGTAAATATATATGTAATATACGACCTATGTTCACTTTGGGGACAGGGTTTTAACATTAAAAAGAGGTGGAAATGGGCTCTTTACGTCAAAAGGTGAACTATAGGACACAAAGACAGAGCAACCTCTATAAGCTGAAACTAGTTTACAGTGTGCAGTTATTTACCCCAAAAAAAATGTTTGTAAGGCTGGTTCTCTGCGTTGAATTTGCATGGCACTAATCTGATAGCTCCCAGTGTTAGTAAGTTTAGCAAGCACAGTTTTCTTGAAGCCATAGGAATTTACAAGTTTGCCATGCCAGATAGGCCCTGAGCCCTTAACCCACAGGGAACTTTATTTCCTAAACGTTAGGGCCCATTTTAGTTGACACAGTATCTATTTTGGTCTCTCAGATCACACTAGTGAACCAAATGGAACAGTATATTAAAGAAATTATATATACAGCATGACCAAGTAAAATTTATAAGGCAAAGGTTGTTCAATATAATAAAAGCAATCAATATGATATACTACATTAAGAGGAGAAAAGAAAAAAACACATGATCATCTTAATTGATGCAGAAAAAGCATTTGACAAAATCTAATACCTTTTCATAATAAAAACACTCAATGAACTAAGAACAGAATGAAACTTTCTCAACGTGATAAAAGACATTTATCAAAAAACCCACAGCTAATATCAAACTCAATGATAAATAATTTCTTTCCCCCTAAAATCAGGCCCAAGGCACAAATGCCTGCTTACGTCACTAATATTCAACATTGTATTGAAAATTTGAGCCAAAGCAGTTAAGCAAGAAAAAGAAAAGGCATCCAATTTGGAAAAGAAGTAAAATTATTCACAGACAACATGGTACTGTTAATAACAACAAAAACTATTAGACCTAATAAAAATGTCAGAGAATTTACAAGATATAAGATTAACATACAAAAATCAGTTGTATTTTTTTTTACACTAGCAATGAATAATCTGAAAAGGAAACTAAGGAAAGAACTTCATTTATAATAACACCAAAAGGCATAAAATACTTAGGAATAAATTCAAGCAAGGAGATGTAAGACTTGTACACTGAAAACTATAAAATGTTGCTGAAAGAAAATAAAGAGCACCTAAGTAAATGAAAAGCTATCACAAGGTCATGGATTGGAAGATTTAATGTAATGCTTCTCAAATTGATCTACTGAATCTGTAATTGAATTACATGACATTGAATTAAATTACATTAAATCTATGTAATCCCTATAAAAATGCCAATGGCTTTGCAGAAATGGAAAAGCTGATCCTGTAATTCATAATTCATGTAGAATTGCAAGGGACCCTGAACAGCAAAAACAATCTTGAAAAAGAACCAAGTTGGAAGACACACGTCCTAATTTCAGAATTTATTACAAAACTATAGTAATCAAAACAATGTGGTACCAGGATAAACATATAGATTATGGAATAGAATTGAGATTCAGAGAGAAACCCATATATCTCTGGTGAGTTGTTCTTTGACAAGGGTGTCAAGACCAATCAATCGGTAAAGAATAGTTTCTTCAACAGAAGATGCTGGAACAACTGGATATCCACATACAAAAGATGGAAGTTGGGGCTTTGCCCATGTCCTATACAAAAATCAACTCAAAATGGCAAAAAACCTAAATATAAGAACTAAAACCACAAAACTCTTAAAAGAAAACATAAGGATTAGTCTTCAAGCCCTTGGATTTGTCAAAGGTTTCTTAGATATAACACCAAATGTACAAGCAACTTAAAGAATAATAGATAAATTGGACTTCATCTTATTAAGGAAGCTTTCTTCTTCTTTATAGAACACTATAAAGAAAGTGAAGACACCGCACAAAATGGGGAACAGATGTTTGCAAGTCATGTATCTGATAAGGGTCTAGTATTTAGAATACATAAAGAACATTTACAACTCAACAACAAAGACAAATAACCCAATTAAAAAATGAGTAAGTTACATTCATCCAAAGAAGATACACAAATGGCTTAAATATTCTGTGACTATTATTCCACTGTTTGGTATATGAATAGTGCTGGGGATAATTACTTGATCAGTGACTTGATTTTTTAAAAATTGGCCTGGCTGCTCTAAGGATGTTTTATCTTTCTGAGAATTTTTTTTAAGAGTCTGGGACTATTGTCTATTCTAGGACAACTTTCCCTTGGACACACAGTAACTTTCAGGTAGATTCACATCTTTTGATTTTTAAAAATGTTACCTTTTATTTTTAAGTATTTATTATATTTTATTATTTTGTTTTTCTTCAGAGATTCCAATTACATGTATGTAGTCTCTTTTTTGTGTTTTTTCTATATCTAGTATTTTCTCCCTAGTTATAAAATACACACGTTCTTCATTCTGCCTCTTCTTTTTCACTTTGTTTCTATCCTCCATTTCTATTATGGCGTTATGTCTACATTATCCTTTCCATTTCATCTTCATTTCTGAAATTCTTTTGTTTGTTCTCATGCTTCTTCCCTCAGATCTTCCAGCCCTCATTTCATCTCCGCCCATTGTCTCTCTGTTTCTTCACTGAGTTGTTACCTATCTGCCTTGTGGCCTGGCTCACAGAGGCAATTGATTTAATGAGGTTTATTAATTCACTGTTTGGTCCGATTTTTCATTTATTCCATGGTAACAGTTTTGTGTCTGGCCAGTGTTCTCTGCCTGGTCGTCTTGCCTCACCCTCTGCAGGCTTTTTCATTAATATCTTTGTATTGATTTTGTGTTAACTCAGAACGTGACCTACCATGGAATGAATTGGATTTTCATGCCCGGCTATTTGTAGGTTCTTTCAGGGAGTGTCATTCTGCTAGTGCTTTCTGAGATCTGCTGCCCCTGGGCTATTGTGCCATTTCTCTGCATATTTCTTCCTACACCCCCCATCTCCCGCCAGCACCTCGCCCCCCACCAGCCACAGTGAGGCTTCTCCATCTCTGCTCTATGCTCCTCAGATCTATAGCTTGGGTTGTATACAAGATCTGGATTTGTTATTTTAGAGCAGTGTTTTGCAACCAGGGGCATTTTTGTCTCTCAGAGGATATTTAGCAATTTCTGGGGTACTGTTGATTGTAAAAAATTGGGCGACCCACAACACAAAAATCATCTATCTCCACATTGTCAGTAGTGCTAAGGTTGAGGACCTCTGCTTTACAATAATTCCTCGGCTACAGGTAAAGTATTTATCATTATTATTATTATTATTATTATTATTATTTTTGAGACAGAGTCTCACTATGTCGCCCTGGGTAGAGTGTTGTAGCATCACAGCTCACAACAACCTCAACCTCTTGGGCTTAAGTGATTCTCTTGCCTCAACCTCCCAAGTAGCTGGGACTACAAGGCGCCCGCCACAATGCCAGGCTATTTTTGGGTTGTAGTTGTCATTGTTGTTTGGCAGGCCTGGGTTGGGTTCGAACCCACCAGCTTCGGTGTATGTGGCTGGCGCCCTAGACGCTGAGCTACAGGCATGGAGCCAGGAAAAGTATTTTTTTGCTGGATTTTTTTTGACATTGGCAGCTCCTGCGCTAGCTTGCTTGAGATTCAGCATCCCCTCTCGCTCTCCCTCCTAAGCAATTTCTGTGTACTTCACCTTCCTGACTGTTGTGTGAAATCTCTGCTTTTGCCAGTCTCCATGTGTTTTGAGTCTGCCGTTTACGTAATGGAGCCTGAATTATGTTTCTGCTTACCTTTCTGCTTTTTGAACATCCAGGAAAAGAGGAGAGAAATTTGCTGCTTCCTGCTTCTACCTTCATACCAAAATTGCTGAAGGAACACTTTCATATAATAAAGAAGCTTGAGATGTTTTGGTTTAATGAGGGAGCATGAACGCAGGCTTCAAAAGTCAGTGACAGTCAGTCCCCTTGGGTTCTGAATTCTCAGGGAAAATGCTTTCACTCTCAACTTGGTGCTGAGATCCCTTTCTTTCTTTTTTTTTTAATTCAATTTAGACATTTATTAGATTTGCGACATTGGGCAAATTAATTAACCTATCTGGGCAGTTCCCCCATAAAAAGGGGAAAACAGTAGGGCTATTTTCTGGATGAGATGTCACAGTATACGAGAAGAGTATCTAACATACAATCAGCATTTAACAAAGCATAGCTATTATTTTGTCTAAATCAGTGTAAACAGTTTATGGTTCATTATAATAGGAACATTTTATAGATTTTCACTTAAAATATTCATTTTATAGATATTTATATAAGATTTGTATTTTATAGATAGTCTATTCTACTATATATACATTTGTAGACGTACACACATTCTATATTTAAAAAATGAGGGTTATGTAGGAATAATTTTGTGTTTCTCTTCCCTTTTTAAAAAAAGATCTGTTAGATCAATCAGAAACTTGAGCTATGTTGGCCATAATTTTATCTTAGGAATTGCCAAACTACTGGGCAAAAGCACATAAAAAAGTTTTTATGTCTCGGAATAAACAGTAAATTCAGTGGAAGTATTTAGATCCCAATCCAACCACATCTTAATCTTAAGCAATTATATTCATATATACATTACAGATCAGGAAAAAAATGACAGTGTTTAATATAACTTTAACTATATAAAAATTATGTATAAATATTAAGAATATGTGTATTATATACAAGCATATATTTAAATCAGAAGGAAGTATGTTAGGATGTGAGAGCATCCTGGTGCTGAGATTTCTTTGTCAATTTTATTGGGGAAGGAAAGTGTTGGGATTCGCTCTAACCTGACGGTGGAGACCACTGGAGATCCAGCTTTGTGCAGGCAGTGGGGTGCCTATTAGTTTCCCACCCTGCATGGGCTCTGGGAGTTGACTCCTGTGTCCCACAAAATCTCTATGGTCCCTGAGTAGCAAGGCTAAAGCTCACTTAATTTGGCAAATGTCCTCAAGGTCAAAGATTGCTTCCTGCCCTGCCTACCTCTCTAGCTTTCTGCTTTCACTCAGTTTTAGGCTTCTGAGAGTCCCATACTTTCTTGCTGAATCATTGATTAATATTTTTTAATTGTTGGGGATTCACTGAGGGATTGATTAATTAAGAAAAAATTTTTTAAAATTTTAACCAATGTTTTCAGTTGCTTTCAGCATGAGGGTCGGTGAGCGCATCTCTCCCACTACACTGCCCCAAACAGAATCTCTTCCCTTGCCTCTCTAAGCCATGATTTTCTCATGTCTAAAGTGGGAATAATCACAGAGGTTATCTGAGGTACTTTATGTAAATCACCCAGAGCAGTGTTTGGCAAACAGTAAGTTAGTAGAAATTAACTACAATGCTGGCTTCTTCCTTCCCCTCCTTCACAGCCTGTTTGGTACCCCTTCCCCTCTCTCCCTTCCCCATGGTGGGAGAGAGCCCCGGGGCAGTGTCTGCAGAGCTGCCAGAACCCCACCTCTGGCCAGCACCCATGCCTGCTTCCTGCTTCCCTTCCCAGGGACCAGCCCCTTGGCACTACAGAGCTTTCTCTGTTTCCCCTCCTTGTTTCCTCTCTCACAGTAAACAGGCCAGAAATCATGTTTCTCGCCATCAGTACTGGTCCCCAGCAGGCCAGAACAACTCTGTATACAGAGAGGCACCGGCAAGGTTTGCCCCTTCTCCATCAGATCTGTCTTTTTTGGCCTACACACCCTCTCCCCAAACAGGTAAAAGGAGACACGGTTGGAACTCTTCTTGATTTGGGGGGGGGGAGGTAGCTTTTAATTTTTTAACAATTTCAGATTTAAAGGGAAAAGTGTCCAAGAATACTACAAAGAACTGTTGGCTATCCTTCATCCACATTCCCCAAATGTTCACATTTTATCTAATTTGCTTTTTTATTTTCTATCTATCACTCATCTATCTATCCATACACATACACACACAGATTATTTTCTGGGCCATTTGTGAGTTGCAAATAGGCAGCTCCTTTATCCCTGAGTACCCCTCGGTGTGTATTCCTAAAAACAAGGACATCCTTTTTCATATCCACAGTACAAATTTTCAAATTCAGGAAATTAACATGAATACAATACTATGATGTAACTTACAGACATTCACAGTTTCCCGGTTGTCCCAATAATGTTCCTTTTCTGGCTCAGGATCCAACTCAGTCTGCCTCTGTCTTTCATGTTTTCGACATCTTTGAAGAGTATGAACTAGCTCAACAAGCAGTTTTCAATGTCTTTGAAGAGTATGAACCAGACATTTTGTGGAATGTCTCTAAATTGGAGTTTTCTCAATGTTTCTTCATGATTAGACAGATTCAGGTTACGCCTATTTGGCGTGAATATCCCAGAAGGGATAGCGTTTCTTCCTCATTGCACTGAATCAGGAGGCTTGTGTCAGCTTGCCCCATTGCTGGTGAGGTTAACCTTTGTTTAAGAGATGGGGTCTTGCTATGTTGCCCAGGCTGGTCTGGAACTGGGCTAAAGTGAGTCTCCTGCCTCAATCTCCAGAGTAGCTAAGACCACAGGTGTGGGCAACTACACCCAGCTCTGATCTTAACTTTAATCACTCGGTTAAGGTGGTGTTTGTTGGGGTTTGCTACCGATTTTCTTCATTGTAATAAATATTTTCAGAGCATATCCCATTCATCAAACTTTCACCTTCAATGAGTCTGCCTGAATCCGTTATTACTATGGTATTTGCCAATATGTGATTTAAAAAAAAAAATAAACTTCCACATCATTTCCTCTACAGCATAGTAAAGAATTCCCTCCTCCCTCATTTATTTATTTGAGCATTCATTTATTTATCTTGGTATGGACTCATGGAGTCCCGCTTTATTTAACATCTTTTTTTTTTTTATTGAATGGTAACTATGTACATTAATGCACTTCTGGGGTACAGTGTGGAGTTTTCACACACAATCCGAAACACTTCCATCAAACTGGTTAACATAGCCTTCATGTCATTTTCTTAGTTATTATTTTAAAACATTCACATTC